>JAOUZG010028959.1:0-11939 GCA_026289955.1 Argiope argentata | reverse complement strand
AAGTAAGCTATTTTTTGTTTACACTAGAAATTACTAGGAAATTATTTATATGGCTAAACAAAAAATAGCTTACTTATTGTAAGTATGTATGTATGTTAGAATGTGTATATTGTATTTATGTAAGAATGTGGTATATGCGTGAAATAAGCATGGAGCGCTGCGAACGATGAGGGAATATAAAAATAACAAAAGACAAACATTATTTTTAAGTTATTATAATTTATTCCTTAAAATTAATTATCATTAATTAAACAATAACGACAGTAAAACTATTAAACAATATCAATCTCTTAATGCTATAGCGTGAACAATATTTTTTGTTAGTCCATCTTTAGCTAACCCGTACCCGGCATTGCTCGGGTAATGGAATTAGTGGGGGATAACAGTGCTACGTGCACTTAGTTACGAAATTCCTCTATAATAATTACTTATTGTCTATAATTTTTTCCTAATTTTGGGAGGGTCCCGGCGCCCCTGGATTCCTTATATATATGCCCTTGTCCTTACCGATCCTTAAGGATGCTTTTAAAGTAGTTATTTTCTTTTCAAACGCAGGCCATCTACATTTTATTGTTATACCTGTGTTTAAGCAAGAACTTCTTTGTATACAACATTTTTTGGAGTTTTTTTTTTCTGTTGATAAATTCATTAAGCTGCCAGATGAACTGACTCGGGAGAAATCTACATAAAATTGGCCGTTTGAAAAACATTCTCCTCTTAAATTGATCCCTGCTACTTTTAATTTCTGTCCTTGTGACTTATTAACGGTTATTGCAAAGCAAACTTTTACGGGAAACTGCACTCTTCTAAATTCAAAAGGATACCCCGACGGAATTAGTGGACTGCGGGGTATTAAAACCAACACTCCTCGAGCACATCCAGTAATAATCGTAGCTTCGATTACATACTTATTAAGTCTAGTCATTCGTAGTCTGGTGTCATAGCATAATTTAGGTGGAGGAAGGTTTCGTAGTTGCATTACTGGTGTCCCAACTTTCAGGTGAAGTATGCGAGGTGGAAAAACTGGAATGAATTCATAAGACGCGTAATTTTTGCAGGATTGTTTTCAAAATTGATCAGGGTGTGCCAAAGCAATGCCAAATTATACAAAAAAAATTTAGTCTCATTTTTATTTATCAATGGATTAGATTTGTAATGTTGAAGAGGGAAACCCAATAAACGACAAAATAATTTTTAAATGCGCAATTTTCTATCAGATTTTTTCAATCTTTCACACGATTTTGAAAAATTTATCGAATTTTATGTAAAAAAAATTTGATTGAGTTATCTTGAAAAGTTTCGGCGTAATTTAATATTAAAGCGAAATTTTGCCTCTTCGTTAAAAAATTCGTCAAAAATTCAGTTTTAAAAATTCGATTTTTTAAATTATATTGCAGAATACTATATCGTATTGCCTTTCAGGAAACACATTTTCTGTATTTTTCCAGCTAAGCGTCTATTTTACAGGGCCGTTCAAGAAATAGACCCGCCAAAATCGGCCTTTTTAAAAAAAAATCGATATTTAATTTTTGCGTCGACATTTCGTAAAATAAATTATATCTCCGTGGTCTACGATAAAAAGTCCATCCGATTCCACAGCGATATTGAGTATAAGTTGAACGGACGCGTAACGATGGCAATTTTAAAAACGCGGTTTTACTGGACGAAAAGGTACTCATGAGCGATCGCTTCTCCGGAAGGTCGGGTTTCACTCGGAAAGTAACTTTACAGGTTTTAATTTCACAGAAATTAAGGGGTTTTAATTAATTTCTCCTGAACTAATTGATATTTCGGGATGAAAAATAGATGTTGGCCGATTCTCATAGATACCGGATAAGCACAAAAAATTTCATCAAAATCGGTCAAGCCGTTTCGGAGGAGTATGGCAACGAAAACTGTGACACGAGAATTTTATATATTAGATATATATATATGCATGCCCTCACGGGTGGCACACATTATGTACATACAAATTCTGAAAATTTAATCCCTGTAAATATATATTGAGTGATTTTACTAGGGATTCCTATAGCATGTCAATCACATGTAAGGGAATCACAGGGATCTTTTAAAAGAATGTGCTAAGTTGGACAATTTTTATCCCTTCACTCGGAGCGTGGGAAATAGTTTGCTTTCAGCCGATAAGCAATTTTATAAAATTTCTGTTGAATTAATTAACTAGAAAAAGTGGAATGGACCAGGAAATAAAGAAACTAATTTTAGAATGAAGTTACTATGGGTTAAATTAAGATTAATTAGGCTTTAATTTAATTTGAAAATATCATTACGTACATATAAATAAAATGTACATCCTTTCTACATATTTCTATCAAGTCCTCTGACACTTCACATGTAAACTATTATGCTTTTAGTTTAAATATAACAGTTCTTTTTAACCACAAACCAATCACGATTGACAGACTCTTGAAACAAATAGAAAAAGAATAGATCTAAAAGAAAAATATCCCTTTCTCAAAGACTTTTATATTGTGAAAATGTTGATATACACTTTTAGTCCAAGGAAAAAGTTATCAGATCAAATGTTCTTAAAAACAGGCTTTATACTTTAAACATCAATTAAGCGGCGCCCCGAAGTAATTTTAAAAGAGCACAAACATTCCTTATACTTATTTCAGGACTGATGACTTATAGTATCTACTTTTAAATATATTTAATTCTTTAAAATTATGTGTTTAGAATATGATACTTGCAAGCAACTTTTATTCAAAAATTAATTTTAGGAAATCTTACACAGTTACAACGTTCTAATAATTTTGAGCTTAAATGCCACATTGCATTTATTTTAAACAGAAAAGCAGGAAGTTAAAAATAGACGAGAAAAAAAATTACTTTCTCAATCAGAGGTTACTTACCAAAATATCTTTCCTCCATGCATGAAATTAATCTTGGAACAATATCGAATTTCCATTAAAAGATGCTTTAATCTTTTAAATAGGATGTTTTTCTTCGTATTTACGTCGGGGAAATACAAAACCAGCAATCTCGAATTTCTGTTTGCCGTTTAAAAGGATCTAACGATGCTATACTAAAAATGTAAAATTATTTTTTTTTCATTTAAATTTGGTTGTATATTTATCGTTTGCATGATCGGTTTTTCTGGTGAAAATAATATTTTTTTAAAGTATTAAATGAAGAACGGGTTTAGATGACATAGCGTGGGAAGTTATCGCAGTTTTTTAACTATCATTTTTTGTTCCATAATATATTTTATATCCACAAGTTTTATATCCTCTCTTTTCATATTGTAGTAATAGAAATTAAACATGTAAACAAGTCGCTATGAAACGCTTAAACTATCATTATCAAAAAAAAAAAAAAAAAAAAGAAGTGGAGAATTTCTAAGACTACAATTTTTTTTCCCACCGTATGCTTGTTATATGTGGGTGTAAACATACATTTGCCGTTGTGTGCCAAACAGAGGAAACCCTTGAAATTTCAAAACTTTTATTTAACAATGTGATACATAATATAAGTACGAAAAATAAGTCATAAAAAATGCGTCAGTCTACATCGAAACTCTAGAGCAAAAGAGAACAAAATTTTTCCCTTCAATGATTTTACTATGAGGTTTTGATAGGGATTCCTTTAATAGGTGTTAATTAATGAAATGGAATTTTAGGCATCTTAAAAAGAATGTCATAAGCATTAAGGAATTTTATTCCTTTTCCCGATACCTGAGAAAACGCTGAGACCAGTAGTTTTTCTACAGAAAGTGTTAAAAAAATTAAATAAACAGTGGAAATTGGATTAGGAAATATCAGAACATTTTAGAGTGAAATTAATATAGGCTAAATTAAGATAAATATTAAGAAGTTAATTAAAATTAAAATTAGAATAAGAGATATATTACGGATACACAGAGCTGCCTTTCGCATCCAACTCGCTAAAATGTTCAACTAAATATTTAATGTAGCTCGGGCTTGATATTATATTCAGCGAAGTAGCTTAAGATTAAAATTTGATTTATATGCAAAACGTGTTGTTTTAAATAACTTGCACTGATCTGTTTATGGCACAATGCATCTTGCCTTAAATATGAGTTTAAATTTGAAAATCAAAATGTTTAAACATCAACTAATAAAAAAAATTATTTGATTAAACCAAACGATTTTTATTTAAGAATAGTTCCCTGTAGTGACCACCTGATTACATTTAACTTCAGTTAAATTATTTAATTTAGAATACTGTGATTCAGCCAAATTGTCAGAAATAAAAGCTGAGTTATTTTAATTTATCGTACATATGCTCTGTCCATGAGTCTTCTAGTGCCGACCAGTCTTATGACATCACAGCTCTATCAAAAACACAAATACTCGGATCATCTATTTTCTTTGGTAATAATGTAAGTTCACTTTTTTTAGTTTTGTAAACAATATGGATAATTAATAGACTCCTTTCTCTTTAGCTTTCAATAATGAAAAAAAAGATCTTGCAATTTGATGGAACAATGAAAACGAGGTACTTACGTATTAGATCGTCGATCCGCCAACAACGCGCCAACCATGTCAAATGTCATTTTGTTAGCCAAAATTCTTTAATGCTTTTGAATACGTGGCAAACTAAATTTGGCGATTAAGCAATCTGTTGGCGATCGTTTTTTGATTTGGCAGAAATGATCGACGTCTTAATACGTAAATACCGAAAACTGTTCGAATTTCAAAGCAACAATGTAATATATTGTTGGAAATAAAGCAAAGAAATATACATATAGATATTTAAAAAAAAGTTGTTAAAATTAAAAAAATACTTACACTACTATCAAAATAATATCATCAAAAAGATAATTCTTTGAATTTTAAGATGTATATATATTTTTTGCGCTGTACTATTTTCGGTAATTATTTTGCCGATTTGTGGGATGTTTATCGGAATTCTTAAACTCCGGACTGAATAGGTGATGTAGGATGATTAGCGAATAGCGCTAGGCCCGAACTCCCAATCTCATGGTTAGTAGCCGAGTAACATATCCGTCGGGCGAAAAGTGCACTTCGGTCCGAGGGATGTTATCTGGCTTATATGTATAGCAATCACCACAGTGATATGGACATTAAGATGGCAATTAGCCGGTTTTCTGGCGCAGAGGTAGTTCGTGTTCTGGGAGTTCTGGGTTCGAGTTCCGATTCAGGCATGGTTGTTCTTCTGTGTGCTATCTGTGAAATGTGTGACTGTGCCCCCCTGTAAAAAGGGGCTGTGCAAGAGAATGTGGTGAGTGTGTAGCTAAGTCGTACTCTTGGCCCTTGTTGGCGCTACTTCAAAAACAAGAGACGCTCCTTCCGGCTAAAATCAGCTTCTGTATCAGCAGGGAGCTTGTCTATGGCAAGGGCCATAAGTAACAACAACATGGCATTAAGTTTAAAGAAGCGTAAAAGTTTTATTTAATTTGTAATTAATTAAAATTACAAACTCGATCACTACGAGGTGTGCATTCTCATCTTTTAAAGTATAATGATAATTATAGGCACCAAGTTTGGTAGTTCTAGGTCAAATGGCCTATCATTTTGAGCACCAACAAGCAAACACGCATGCATTCGTCTTTATTTGCATTAACTCTTTCACGCCTAACAAAGCCTTGCAAATTTTATGCTGGCTTGTTAGTTTCTATTTCAAACAAGGGGCGTAGGATAGAAAATGGTAATAACTCGTTTTATATCTTTCATTCATTGTTTGAAACATAAATAAGCCCACCAGAATGTGCACGGCCCTATTCGGCTGGATCGGTAATAAAAGGGTTTTAAGTAGATGAGAAAGTCGAAAGAGTAGATCAGTCTCTCTGGTTATGTATTCAGCGATTTCTAAATTTGGAATATATTATCAGTTAGAAATTGTATTAAATCCATTTGAATTTTTTTCTATTAGTTTAAGCAGCGTTATGTGACAGTATCTAAATATCAGATCGATAAATATACATTCAACGATTGTAAAGAAGTTTAATGCTAATTCCATTGCCGAATCCAAAGTTCAAATTCATTTAAGCCGACATTATCGATTTAAATGCAATTGAAAAGCAAAAAAGTACGGCAAGTATCTATGAACAAGCAAACAAAAGCATCTTTAAACAATACTTAAAACAAAAATGAAAAGTAAGAAGATCATTTATAAATCACAAGCACTTAAAAAGTTTTTAAAGGAATCATAACCGTAATCCTCTTATTCTATTTAATTCGCGCGAAGAAAAAAATTGCAAAAATTGGTTTTTTATTTCATTTATCGTCTGCTAAAAGATTATAATCATTTTTATGCGTATTTGTTTCTCATGGGATTTTTTAAAATTTCCCTAATCTCTCTTTTGCTTTTAAGTTTTAAGACTCGTTTTGTGTTTGATTTTGAGTTTTAAAATAGGGCTCTGATTATGCATTTTGGGACAATTCGATTTGGTACAAACCAAATCAGTTAAAACGTTGACTCTGACCTTCAGTTTTGCTGCTAAAATCACATTCTAAAATTTGTACCAGTTACGTTTCGTAATTAACGAGCTCAAATACAAATAAATAGACAACGTCATGATGCAAATGACACAATATTGCCAGTGTTTTCAGTTGGGGTATTGTTATTCGATTTAGTCAATTATTTTGAACCCATAGAAAAATATGACGTATAGAACTTGTAGCGCTAGCCTTATAAGCCAAATAACATCTAGGATACCGATGTCAACTTTTGAATTATGGTCATATCACTCGTCTACTGACCCTAGCGTCGCAGGTTCGTATCGTGACCTTTACTCGCTACATTGGTGACCTTGACAATGCAACCTTCCGCAACAGTCATGGCGCCATCTATCTGCTGAAAAATCGTAAGAATTACTTGACTTAAAGCAAGCAAGCAAACAAAAAAACCGTCAGACTCACTTGAGCAAGCAGCAACTCGCCATAACGCTTGGCACAATACAAATCGATCGCTTCTCCACCGAACTCACTGCTGGGGGAGTACTGTAGCGCTAGCCTTACATGCCAGATAACATTTACGATACTGAAGTCGACTTTTGCATTACCGTCATATTACTCGGCTACAGGTCCTAGCGTCGCAGGTTCGTATCGCGTCCTTCAATCGGTACAAACTCATAAAAAATGTTTTGAAACATTTCTGAATTTTGGATGAATTAGTTTGCTTTTATGACCTCAAATTTATTTTATCTATTTATAGGTCTGTAAGATGAATAGAGGATAGCGCTAGGCCCGAATTCCCAATCTTATGGTTAGTAGCCGAGTATCATATCGATCAAGCAAAAGGGACCCTTCAGGTCGAAGGATATTAATTAGCTTATATAGCAGTCACCACAGGTCGAAGGCATATTATAATTATTTATGGAACGATAGCACAAATTCTGATGTTATCATAAGTTTAGTAAGACACTGCTAAACTTTATTTACTCAGATTTGTTTGTTTATTTAGGAATAATCGTTTGTACATTCTAGTTATTCGTAGAGTAATAGATAAATTCTGGTGCAATTAGTTGTTTAGTTATTTTCTTAAGCTTAGAAAAAGCGAGTATGATAAACTGATTCATGAACTCTATTATTATTCTGATTATTAATTTTGCGCTATTAGTTGATCTTATGCTCTTAGGCGTTTAGAACCCTTATTCGTTGCTTCAGTAACCTAATTAATGCAAAATTCTTTGACATTATTTTCATCTCTTAGACAAATATTTACATTTGTTTTCTATAGAGCTTAGCTACACCGATAAAAAAAAATTTCATTTCGAAAGAAATTTTAATAATGTAAAATTTATGAAAGATTAAAATTTATTACTTTAATAATGTCTTGATGATTTACTTCTATAATATATGAACGTGTTTAAACAACCAGTTTTTTTTGGTATTCATTCAGAATAACTGAATTCATTTAGCTAGTTTTTTAAAGTTTTTTTACATGTTTTTTAGGTTTGTCAGCTAATTAAATATGGTATTAAAATATTACAATAAACTTTTTGATTTTAATATTGTTACAAGCGGGCGAGCGGCACGAAAACTTGCCAAAGTTGGCCACGTTTGGCGAGGAGCCTCGCGCCAGCTTGATTGGTTTGGCGAAAGGAATAATCTAGTAGCCGCTAGATTGTGCGCGATGTTTTGAGAATTTCCACGAGACTCAGGTGCACGCGCTTCTCGGCTATATAAGGACGAGTAGCCGGCGTGAGTTAGTTAGTTGCTATAGTGATTTGATCGAGTTAGTTGCGAGTTTGCTCTGAAATAAAAAGCGTCTCGCTGGACTAAAGGATTTGTGAGCTGTGTTTGCGTTTGCAGTTAACGCTGTGTTATTGAGCTCGCTGTTGCTGTATATATACTATACTATAGCTGTTTTGTAGTGTGTTTTTATCGTGCGTAAGACTTTAATTTACGCTGTAATTGACTGTTGACTGCTGAATTGTACTTATCCGAAACTTTTACTTTATCAATTATCCTGTAAATAACTGTAAATAGCTGTAAATAAATTTGTTTGTGCTGTCCTCAACTAAAGTCCATTCAATCCAAACCCGCAACGCTAAAAAAACGTAACAATATGTTTGAAATTGTTACGACAAAAAATATCACTTCTATCGAATGACGATTGTGAATACCACACAAAGAAGTAATTCTAAAGTCGAATTTTCATGATCACTCCATGCTACGTCAACAGAATCATAGCGATTCAAATTTTATTGCCAATACGAGAAACCGGTCAGAATTGGAATGGCACGATTGAAAGATTGGATATACAATCCATACTTATTTCCTGGCAGATCTTTTTAATAATGTCAATTAGAATGGACGCTTTCTAAATATGTCTAGTCAGGAAGGTGGCCAAACGGGAGAAGGGTTTGCAGTGTAGGTTGTAATGACTTGATCCAGGTCGATCAAATAAAATGGTAGCGTGTTATACACAAAGGGTTTATTTACAGCTTTATACAATAATACAATAAATAAAAACAAAAACACATCCTCTAGGTTAGATACTGGAAAATATTTACAACTGGATTGTCCGTTCGGCAACTATGCCGGGGATTCACAAACTGTCTGCGTATTTGGCTACTGGCTGTAACTCCAGAGATCTACGGATTACTTCCGGTAGATCTTCCCAACAAACTCGAGATCACGTGGTATCTCTTCAACTTCAGCACTGCTCACAGCTCGTCTCGTCCAGTCTCTCACCAAATCAGCTAGTCCCGTCTCTCCTATCAGCTTGTCTCGTCCACTGGATCAGCTCGTCTCCTCTCCCGATCAGCGTAATGTTCGTTCTAGGGGCACCTAGCTCCGCCAGGAGCTTATCCCCTGTCCTTTCAAGTAGAGCAGTGACTTGGCTTTCAAGACTGCGTAGCACTCTTCAACGAGCCTTTCAGGTGTTAAGTGTCTGGTAGGTTAAGTGTCCTCTCCCGATCAGCTTCTCGATCGTCCCTTTTAACAGTAGCGAAGCTCCACCTCTCAGGCTGATATTGGCGCGCCGGAGATGCCGATTGTCCAATCATTCTTTAGAAATACTCCCACTGGCGCGCCATCATGTCGTGGGAAGATTTCTGAGACATCCACCCCTTATCAGAACCTTCACAATACCCACTGTTCGCATCTGCATTCTTTCTTCAATGGGTTCAAGGAAACACTAATTTCTTCAACGAGTCGTAAAGAGCATATGCTGTTCATTATTGGAACTTTATTCCAGCTGGGGTGGTCCCTAGAAGAAATAGTCCCATCAGGTATTTCGACACGGTTTACTGCTTTAATGGACCGAAAACATGTGTGTTCCATTATTTGTCTTTCTCAAGTTCTAAAAACGACACTAAAAAAGGGAGAAACACAAAGGGCAACAAAGAATGAATAGCCTCACCACTGGCTAGGAATATCATTGTTCGATCATGTGTCTCTTACAACAGGAGACAAGGTGACGACTTCCTTACAAGGTATTATTGGAAACTATTTTGCCAAAGAAGTTGCAATGAAGCTGAGTGGTGTTCTCGTGAAAAACTAACCTGAAAAAAAAATGAGCCGCAAAAATGGAATGGGTTGGAATGTCTTCATTCCATTAGCATGATTTAAAGAGGAATTGACATTACCCTTAATGGGGAAAAAATCCTTAGAAGTAAACAGGAATATAATTCTAAAACAATTCGCATATAAAATTTCATCTAATCGGAATGCTAGAAACAATTTCATTCAAAATTCCAAAAATATGAATCAAGTTAGAGTATTGTGAAATAATCATATAGTATTCAATTAGTATTCGGATGCATTAATGGATTCCCACCCAACCCTGTGGTTTCTCTATTATATTTACAAAGAAACATTTTTCAAAATGTATTTTAACGGAGGAAAATAAAAAAAGAGTCAAAGAAAGCAGAAAAGAAAAAAGAAGAAAAAAGAAAAGTTATTTATTTCATGAAATTATACTGGATTAAATTTGTGTATTTAACGAAATGCTTGAGAGCTAATTCTTTAGCCTTAAGAAAATTGAAAAACTACAAAATAGGGCGAAGAAAATATTGTTACAAGCGAGCGAACGTCACTGGAAGCACGGAAGGGAGAGCGATTGGCGACGGCGTCAAAGAGCTTGGCACCAGCTGGGTTGGTTTGGCGAAAGGAATAGTCTGGCAGCCGCTGGATTTCTCTCGGTAATTTCCGAAGCTTCTCGGCGCTTTCGCCCGGCTATATAAGGGACGGGCTACCGCATTCGGCGGTTCCTCTCTCTCGGAAGAGAAGCGATACGACTCATTTATCTTACTTCCTGAATGTAAAAATTAGGCTAGCATTTTTTATTTAATTGTTTCTAAAAAAATGTAAGTACAAATATTTTTTTACTTTACTGGCTTAAATAATGGAAAATGCGTAAGAAATAAAGAAAATTGGTGCAAATAACCCGTATAATTTGCCCTTTAACCACTTCGCATACAATGACGTGTCTGACACACTCTTCGAATTACTGAATTTTTATTTTCAAGTCTGCAATTAAGCCACAGAATTAAGTATTTAAGTACAAAAAAATCAATATGAAGCGATTTTGTATCCCAAATGCTCCATTTATTATTTTAAAAAATCGAATTTACAATAAATGACCAAAATATGATGAGTTATCGAATTATAAAATTAAATAAATTCGTATGTCTATTGGTTAAAGACCCGTCAACAATTTTCAGTAATAACTTATGATTTGAACTTGCACTGAAAAGAAGATGGACAGCCGTTATGCTCAATTATTAAGCTAAATATTTAATTAAAGAAAAACAAGCAAAATTTGTAAATTTTGCTACATTCCGAAATAAATGAATGATAGATTCTCTACTTTAAAGATGAGAATGCTTTTTTATAACACGTCATCTGTAAATTACATAATGCAATAAGCATTTTCATGTCATCTTGTTTAAAATATTCTACAGCACAGATGTTAGGCTTCTAACTATTAACTTAGACATATATTTGCTTCCGTTGCAGGCTCTTTAGTTAAGGGCTTCTTTTTTCAAATTTTTTAAATGGATTTTTAATTAAAAAAATAACTTAATAGCAAAATTTAGTATTTTTATTTTCTAGTATACGAATCAGGAAAAGAAAAATTACTGTAATCATCAAAAAAAAAATTCTATCTAGAGATTTTTTCAAATTACTACGTTTTGGACCTTGATTATAAACCATGCATTTTTGGCATTATGTCTCTCTATATGTGAATACAATAACACACACAAAAAAAGCTTTAAGCTAAAATAATGAAAGTTGAAATGTGAATTTTAGACAAAATTTTTGAATTTCTGTAAAAATTTCTTTCAGAAGTCTGTCTGGCTATTCGAGTGCACGATCACTACAAAGCGCAAAAAGTAAAATAAATAAAATTTGCCACGCAAATGTATCAAAAATGGAATCAAATCTATTAAATGGTTGACCCTGTAGTTCTGCGCTTTTCACTCTATGTAAACGCAAAAAAAACCCCCACAAATATGATAACTTAACTCAATTATTATTAAA
>JAOUZG010028934.1:2045483-2059468 GCA_026289955.1 Argiope argentata | reverse complement strand
GTAAAAGTAGCATTTCGTTTTAACATTTTTAAATAATAAAAAGCAAAGGCTTTCATTTTGATGTACTGATTCATATCATTTTTTAAATTCTGTAGTAATGAAAATCGTGAAGGCTTTGTTTGTGATGTTTTTAACCATATTTTGAGTTTTTAGGGTATTAAAAGTGGCCTTTTAAATTATTTGGGGGTTTCTTTTTTATCAAGTCAATGTTTCCAGCAGCTCTGTGATTCATAGATGCAGCTATTGTCAGCTAGTCAATGGTTTACTGCTGCCGTAGCCCTTCTTTGGTTTGCTTGAATTTGCTCCCTTCTCATAAATCATTCTAATAGGCTTGGAGGTGACTTGGGATACTTAAAGAAAAGACTGACAGTGTGGTAATGTTAGTCGGTTTTAGCCATTTTTCAGCTTTATACTTTCCTTATTCATGCTTGCTGAAGAGCCTCTTTTTTAAAAAATCCCATATAAATTCCTATAATCCCATGTATCCCTGAGTGAATGTTTAACTGTACTTCTCTCAGCATTTAAATGCCTCGTCATCCTCAGCTTTTCATCTGTTGGTATTCTTTATACAATTTTTAGAAAGACAGTTTTGTTGATAGCTCAGTTGGATACATACACCAACTCGTCTCCTCACTGAATACTCATTGATTAATTAAAAAAGAAACTCCACTCAGAAAACACACCACCGCTTCCGAAGAATCTCAACTCTTTATTCACAAGAGGGCGCTCGCAACCAGAAGTAATTCACTTCAGTTTACAAAAGAACTCTCGGTTCACTTTATTGAACATTCGGCCGCCCTTTGACATGTTTACATTCAACTAATTGTTGATAATCATATCACAAAAGATAAATTTTTAACACTGAAATTACGATAAAATATTAAACATTACACTGTTAAATAATACTTTTAAAAAGATAGCTAATAAAATGATAAATATTTTATACAATACACAAGAATTAATCACTTTTCAATAGGCAATAAACATACCTTTGATATAGGTCTTTTAAAGAGACCCTTTTGGGTTTTAATAGTTACAACTCTAATTTTATTATCATTTCCTGGAAATAACTCAACAATTCTTCCCAATGGCCAATTACAAACAGCCATACTATCTTCTTTGATAATAACTACATTACCAATTTTAACGTTATTTTTCTCAAAACACCATTTCCCACGTTGTTGCAAATTTGAAAGATAATCATTTGACCACTTTTTCCAGATAATTTGAGACTTTTTAGTTAATTTTTGCCAAATTTTTAATCTATTATCTGGTATTTGAATTAAATTTGGTTCTACAATAGAAGTAATTGGTCTTCCTATAAGAAAATGACCTGGTGTTAAGACATTCAAATCATCCACATCAGTTGTTAAAGGAATAAGAGGCCTAAAATTCAAAATACCTTCTATTTGTGTTGTTAAAGTCAGAAATTCTTCATAAGTTAATTTTGAATTACCAGCGACTCTTTTAAAATGGTGTTTAAATGACTTAACCCCGGCTTCCCATAAACCTCCGAAATTTGGTGCTCTGGGTGGAAAGAATCTCCATTCAATACCTTCAATACTGAGACCACAGATAAGTGCTGGTTATATCCAATTTGAGGGCGAAAATTACTCGAACCATTAATTTGGAAAAAAGAACTGCTGCACAAATCTCCCATTTCGGAATTGTCCGAAGTTTTAAAGGCGACACTCTGGATTTGCTAGTTATTAATTTTACACACACTTCACCAATTTTAGAATGCGATTTGCAGTAAATCGCTGCTCCATAAGCGACTTCGCTAGCATCCGCAAAGCCATGTATTTCAATTAAATCTGGGTTTGGATGTAATATACACCTGTCAACTCTAATACCATTCATATATTGAAGAGCTGATGAAAATCGTCCCCATTCGTCTTTTTCCCTTGTAGGGAGAGGAACGTCCCAGTTTAATTCCAGTAACCATAACCGTTGCAAAAATATTTTTGCTCTTGTAACCACTGGACCTAAAATACCGAGTGAATCAAAAACACGAGCTATGGTAGATAAAACTTGGCGTTTTGTCGCACCGAAATCCTCACAAGTCACTTTGAAAGCAAAACAGTCCTCTTTGGATTTCCAACTTACACCAAGTACTTTGGTTTCTTCTGCATAAGCGAAGGGGTAGGATTCGTTATTTACTGCAAGCTCAGCAGTGTTACTGCACCATGTATGGAAAGTCATCCTTCCGCTGCTCAATATCTCAATCAACTCTCGTTGGAGTGTTTTTTGCAGATTCTAAACAATAAGAACCAGAAAGAACATCATCCATGTAGAAGTCATTTTCTAACACAGTTGCTGCTGCAGGGTATTTCTTTCCTTCATCA
The DNA here is from genome assembly GCA_026289955.1 of Argiope argentata. Taxonomy (NCBI): domain Eukaryota; kingdom Metazoa; phylum Arthropoda; class Arachnida; order Araneae; family Araneidae; genus Argiope; species Argiope argentata. Next base: position 2,057,123 of record JAOUZG010028934.1, on the reverse strand, counting down.
ATTGCAAGCAGCTTTAAAGTTCTCATTGCCAAAAAAGGCGCACTTTGTTGTTCTGTATGTAACTGTAGTCAACTCGAAAGTCTTGATAGGTTCCGCAAGGCTTTCCTTCCACAATATTTTTGTAACTTTCTTTGATCAGGATGAATAGCAATTGCTCGATACATTTTTTTTATATCTGCAGTAAAAGCAAAAATATGTTTTCTAAATTGTATCATGTTTGAAAACAGATCTTCTGTATGACGCCTCCATTGTATTGTATAGAATTCAGAGATTTGCCTTCAGTTGTTAATGAAGAAGCATTAAATACGACTCTTAAGGGCGTTGACTTACTCTTCTCTAATCCTCTATACACTCCAAGGTGAGGATTGTAATATGATAAACTTTCCTCCTTACTCTCATGAGTTTCAATCATATGGTCTAACTGTCGATATTCTTTTAAAAAATCTGAATATAACCTTAAATACTCAGGCTCTCTTGCTAATCGATTCCATAAGGAATTTAGCTTTTTAGATGCAATTTGTTTTGAACTACCTAAAGTATTTGGATCCTCTTTTAGAGGCATTTTGACCACATATTTACCACATTTATCTCGTGTGAAATTTTTGACGAAATGTTTTTCACAAATTAATGTTTCTTTATTTTGAGGTTTTTCAACCTCAAAACGCTCAATTTCCCAAAATTTTCGAAGTGCCGGCTTGCTGGCACAGAGGTAGCGCGTCTGCCTCGTGTTCAAGAGGTCCCGGGTTCGAGTCCTGGTTCGGGCATGGTTGTTATTCTGTGTGCTATCTGTGAGATGTGTGAATGTGCCCCCTTGTAAAAAGGGGTTGTGCAAGCGAATGTGGTGAGTGTGTAGCAAAAGTCGTACTCTTGGCCCTAGTTGGCGCTACTTGAAACAAGAGACGCTTCATTCGGCTTAAATCTGCTGCTGGGTTCAGCAGCGAGCTTGTCCATAGGCAAGTGCCATTAGAAACAACAACAACAACAAATTTTCGAAGTGTTTTATCTAGATTATTTTCTTCCTTTATAAGTCCGCAGTGAATCTCATTTTTCACCTCTGTTGGAATTGTCCCCAATACTACAAATCCAAAAACAGTGTTTTGAAGGATAAGATTCGAGTTATTAATATGAATTTGGCCTGGTTTCAGCAACTCATAAAAAATTTAAACTCCCAGCAACATTTGAGTTCTCTCGGGAATATTGAATCGTTTGTCTGCTAATTTGACATTAGAATAATCTAATGCTGAAATGTCAATAGCATTCGAAGGAGTTTTTCCAGCAGAAATTCTTGGAACCACCAGAAATCCAAATTCCTAATAAAACTGTCATCCTCATTACAAATTGAAGCATTCACTTTGTGTTTTATTGTTAAGGATATATCATTAATTCTTGAAACTAAAATATTAGTTTTTTTCTCTTTTTAATCGCAAATGCTGAACTAAATCATTAGATAAAAAACTGGATTCGCATCCAACAGCTAGCAAACATTTAACTGCACATTTATTTCCTGTCTCATCAATTAGAAAACATACTGCAGTTGAAAGCAATACTTGATTCTTTTTGTTTGAATAGCTACTCATTAATATTTTTTCATTAGAAACAAACTCTTCTGCATTCGCGTTCAAGGTCGAGGAATCAGCAGTTTCGTTAGAGTTGCTCGTTGTAGCTGCGCTTTTTACATTTTTATTTAAAAGTAGCTTCTACCCGAGACTTCGTACGCATGGAAAATTTTGAAGTGTATATTTGAGAACTGGCGGTGTAATCATAATGTAAAATGTTAGCAAACCATATGCATGAGACGTGAATTTTAAACATGAGTTGGGGTAACGAATGCAGATTAGAAATTTTAAATTTCAATTAATATGGTTTATTTTTATTCAAAAATACTTCTGAAGGAATCGAAAGATATATTACTTAACAATGATTAATTTTAAATGTATCAAACACTACGAAAATAAACTGAATCGTTTGAAATAACCAGTTGTTATATCTAACCGCATTAGCATGGGGGGGATTACTTAAAACTATAAGTTTTTTTTTTCCCGTTTGCCGGGCGCAAATGAAGAATCACCAAAGAAATTTGAGAAAATTTGGCGGAATTCTAAATTATATGCTAACAGAAATATACCACTATAAGCATGTATGAAAAATACATAGCTATGGCAAAAACAATTTAATTGCAAAACACACAATAGAACAGCTTTGATATAGTCATTTTCGCCAAAAAAATAGTTAGTCACCAAATTTTAGCGAAATGGCAGAATGTGGTTCGCATTGATTGTTTTAAAAATATCACATTTCTTATTGATTTTATTTCATATAATCACGTGCTCAAAATGACATTTTTCTAGGTTTTATTTGCTGTAGTCATGAAATAATTTTTTTAAATCAGAGCCTTTGTAAATGCAATGACAATATGTTATTAAAAACTGATTTTTTTCGAGATGCTCGTGCAGATAATATAATTTTTATTTTTCGCCTACGAATTTATTATTGGCGCCAAAAACAACATCATGTTCTGACATGATAAAAATTTAAATAAGTCTTGTTACCTTAAAAGTATATTTGCTGCTCCAAAGGAAGTCATTTGGAAACAGTTATTATATTTTTGTATGTTTGTAAGGAAGTGCATGGAATCCTTTCCAGTATCTGAAACCAATAAGTACAAAGGCTCTGGAGGCGGAACCAATGGCACTAATTTCACTTTGCCATTTGAGCAACACAATCCGTTTGCTTCATTATTGTATTTCAATGCCTTACCAATAGCAACGCATTGTTAGGAACTGTAGTCAATTGGAACATCGAAATAATGATGACACACACACACACACTTCTTTTCTTCCTTCCTTCCTTTCTTTTTTTTTATTTTGCTATCCTTTTTTTCTTCACTGCTTTTCTGTCTACAAACCCTTTTTCCCCTTCGTTATTCTTTTTTTTTCTTCCCTGCCCAGATTTTATTTTTAGCAGGCATAGGTCAAATATCCATACATATAAAGAACTAAGAAATTAAAAAGAATCGTTCATACATAAATCGTTTCAAAAATAACATAAACACATTAATAGCTCTTCATGCCGTATTTATATATAAAAAAGAATTTTTCATCTTTAAGAACAACAACAACAAAAAACTTTATATCAGAACACAATCAATAGACACAATAAGAAATAAAAATATCAAATAATGAACAAAATGATATTCAGGTCCATTTGGAAGGATGTTTTTAATTAGTATAATCAGCTGCATAAAAGCAACTATTTTCTTTCTTTTTTACACTCCCTGTTTTCTATAAATGAAAATCAATTGACTTCATGTATTTCTTTCTAAACATATCATAATTTATTACTTCCTGCTATCTTACTCAGTTGATGTGGGGGGGGGAGGAAATGAAGATTTTGGGCGGGAAAGTAAGAAAAGTGTCGTTTTAACTATTTTCCTCGCAGTTTTTCATTTTTTTTTTCTCTCCATAAAAACCATCCTCGTGTCTTAACGAAAATATTTTTTTTAAATTAGCCGAATCGGTCGAGTCGTTCTCTAGATTTGCACTTAGCAACGCATTTTACGATACATTTTTATTTATATAGATTGATGGAAGTAATTCTCTTTCGCTTTCAGCACTATTTATTTTTGGAAAATGCAAAGACTCCTAATGGCGTCGTTTGCAAAAACAAGTAACCTCTGATTTGCAATTCGAAACTAAATGCGGATATAGACAACAAAAGCAAATTTTCTTATTTTTCACAAATTCTACCCGTTCTTATACACTTAATTTTAAATAAGACTCACAATTAGTCAAAAAATGGGCCTCATTACAAAATGCACAATTTAAATTCCGAACATCTGAGAAGAATACCTTAGATGCACATTTTGTAGGTTTTGAATCGGATAGGAATACTTTCGCAGAATCTCTATAGCTTTTACCATAATTACTTTCGTTTAAAGGGTTTCCACGGGAAGCAAAAAACAAATCACGATGTTTTGCAAGCTCCGTTGGCGTGAACCAACTCTCATCTTGCTTTATACTTATATGTGCTGCCGTTTCTTTATCTAAAGTTTGGAATATCTTGTCTGAAACAATCAATTGTTTCAGTGTCTCAAATTCCGTAACTTTTCTTAATTTTAAGTAGAATTCAAAATTTGTTGTAAGACGCGAAGCAAATTGCGATTCATTTACACGCTGTGCTTTTCTAAAGTTTTATAAACAAACCTGGGCAGTAGGTTCAAACTCTCTCAGAACTATTGATTTCACAACCTCATAATTTTTAATTTCGTCATATTTAATATACACAATGATATTAGATGCACGCTCACCCAGTAAATTTAGAAGGATTCCTGCTTTAAGAGTTTCGAGTACATCTTTTGTCAGGAAGGCTCTCTCTAGAGGAGAAAAAAATAATCCCCACGACTCTGGTTTTCTTGGAACGTTGATTGTTAAGGTTTTAATGCTTTTAATTAAAACATCTAATGAAACATTATCACTCTCGGTTTCATCTAAGCTTTTGTTGCTATTAACGCTCGGTTGGGGTTTTGATAATTCCAATTCGAGTTTAATTCGTTCCATTTTAATTTTTTCAATTTCTAGAGTCCTAATACTTCTTTATTCACAAGATCTTCTTTCACTCACTACACATAGTTTATCACAAAAATTTTATCATCTTCATATGATTTAGATTTCAAAATAAGTTCTTTTAATTCGCTTACCTTTGCATTTGAAGGCACGCTATCGCAGAACTCCTCCGCGATCTGCTTGAGATCATCTTTTATGCAGTTTTTAAACATTTTTGCAACATAAATCTCACTCAAAAGTAATCACAATCCTTCTGCAACAAATGTTGATAGCTCGGTTGGATACACACATCAACTCGTCTCCTCACTGAATACTCACTGATTAATTAAAAAAGAAACTCCACTCAGAAAACATACCACCGCTTCCGAAGAATCTCAACTCTTTATTGACAAGAGGGCGCTCGCAACCAGAAGTAATTCACTTCAGTTTACAAAAGTACTCTCAGTTCACTTTATTGAACAAGTTTGTTAAATTCGTTTTCCATTTTCAAAAGCTGAAAAAAGAAAACGCCTAAAATATACCAGTAGCATCATAATTTTTATGACTGCTGTTTGATATCAACGATCCTGTCCTTAAAATTATGCTACAACTAACTTTAAAAAATTGCTAAATCCTGAGATGTGGGGAGACAAAAATGTGAATTATTGTCCAATTATGCCCTTCGTTCTACAATACTAAAAATGGATTTAAAGTAATAACTCTTTTATTCCCGAGAATAATTTTATGAATTATTTTTCACATTATTATTAAAGAAAACGAGAAATGTTATACATTAATATAATTTATGAAAGTGGCAAAGAAAAATGGTTTACCAGTAAACTCATTTTCAAGTTGAAATATATCATGAAATAATATCGAAATTGTATATGGAAAAAGGAAATTGCATATGAAATTAGTAGTAGCTTGCGAGACATCTATTCAGGAAAAAAAACCTTGATTAAATTACTTTATCTTTTTTAATGTTACTGCTACGACTTTTTAAAATTCCGCCAAACTTCGACACATGTGAAAAAAAAGTCTTTATAATTTTGCATTAGAGCTAAAAAGGTTTTTAAAAACTTTCTTGTTATAATAACTTTTTTTATATTTAAAATGTAATTATTTAAATAATTACGTCATTAAAAAGGAAATACTATTTTTCACTCCTCGAACGGATTCAACTTCATCCATTCATAAAGCTACTGAAAATATTCATAAAGCAGTAATCACAATGGTTAATTTACGACGAAAAACAAGTCTTCTCAAAAAAAAATCCCCCCATCTATTGAAGATAACAACCATCGAATATGATTCTTTTTTCGGAAGTGGATTTGGGTGCGCAACAGTTAATTAGTTGCGAAATTAATTTTATACTTTCGTTGGATATATTTTTAATTTTGCTTTTTTGGCCGAGTTTTTATCGCATGTACCCCAGTTAGCGGTCACTTAGAAACGCACAATTAGTTTTCGTATTCGAGTATTCAGAAATCACTCCGATTGAGACTTAAATGGTTTCAACTTCTTGTTGAATTACATTCTTAATTGTGTGTGCTAGAGTTACAATAGAAACCAAATCAAAAATATAGAAATATTTGTTTGAACACCAACTTGATTTGATCAAATTAATTTTATTCGCTCTCTCATTTTCATAAAAAGGAAAAGCGTTACTGCATACATTTTTTATTGATACCATTGCGTTATTGGTAGGGAACATTTCTAAAATGAAGCTCTTATGTTTGAACCACCACCGTCGAACAGCGGAAGTCCGCCTCTTCCCCTGTGCCATAAAAATTTTCCGACGAGTTGGCATCTTAAAAAGAACAGGCGGCACGTGCCAAAACAATCTCTTTCATCGCCAGGCTTTCAATAAATCCGAGCAACGCGGGAGTTTATTTTCACTAGCTGCATTTATTTTTCTCATTTCGTGTAAAAACACGTCGTAATCTCCTTCGTTAACAACACTCTCCTTTACACGCTTTCGGCAGCTTGCCCGACGCACAGTCATCATCCGCGGCGCGATTGTCCGGGCACGTCGAATGGGAATCGGGGCGCTTCTCTTTCCACTCCATCCACCACAATTCGCATTGTAATGACGGAAACTGACTCTCTCTTTCTTTTTTTTACTGTGGTTAAAAGTTTTTACGCTCAAAAATGATAACCGCCTTCTTGACTGTAAAGAGAATGATTGGCATTCTATGCATTCTTTTAACTACTGACTCAAACGGCACCATGCGAATTTAACAGCTGTTTATTTTATTTTATTTTTGCTGTGACTTTTGTGAGTTTCGCTCTTTCCAAAATGTACATTATTGACTCCAGTTACAGATCAGTTTGTTTCATTTTCTGGTTAGCTGTGTGTGATTAAGAGCTTTCCAGTTTCAAAACACATTTTTAAGACTAGATTTCCAAAGATGGGAAGCAATTGTTCGGTCATGAAGAAAATTTATGTTTACATATTTAATCCTTCAGCTTACGCACCCATTTTTGAAACATTGTTACCCACGCGTGGTCAATTCCAATCCAAATTATCTGCAATCTCCTCTTATCTCATAGACTATTTCTAAAAATGAAAATGTGGTCAGAGTATATGAATATTTTTTCATGGAAACATGTTATATTTAAGAAATAAATCGATTTAAATAAAATAAATCAAAATCTAATCAATCTTCTTTTTTGATCTTACTGACTATTAGAAGAAAAGAAATATTATCTATTCTATATATTTTTCTTTTTTCCCCTATTTCATTCGTATAAAATTTATTATTCTAAAAATAAGCAGGTGTGTGTGTGTGTGTGTGTGTGTGTGTGTGTGTGTGTGTGTGTGTGTGTGTGTGTGTGTGTGTGTGTGTGAGTGTGTGTGTGTGTGTGTGTGTGTGTGTGTGTGTGTGTGTGTGTGTGTGTGTGTGTGTGTGTGTGTGTGTGGGTGTGTGTGTGTGTGTGTGTGTGTGTGTGTGTGTGTGTGTGTGTGTGTGTGTGTGTGTGTGTTTGTGTGTTTGTGTGTGTGTGTGTGTGTGTGTGTGTGTGTGTGTGTGTGTGTGTGTGTGTTTGAAAAATTAGCAGTTATATATTTTTTATAAAGTTCTGCATATAATTTACATTTGAAACTTTTGGGGAAAAATAAGTTTAAGCATAAAAACCAAAAGCGCTTTTACCTCATTCAGAATACCTCATTCAGAATAAAATAAATTTGTAACATAAATTTTAGAACAATTTATTTATATTAGAGAATTCATTTGATATGAAGATTTGCTGCTTTTTTTTTCGAGCAGGAAATGACTTTCGATCAAATTTTTACGAGCATTCATGATTCTTGTTTTGTTCCCATTCGGTGTCACGATTGCCGTCCAAAATTTCATCAACATCTGACGAATCGGAGCCATCATCATTCTCGCTATCAGTATCAAAGCTTGCGAGAATATCCCTGCCGCTTCCATTCGCTCATCGTCATAGCCATGGCATAAAAAGAATCGGAGACACGAGCACACGCGGAAGTGAACCCCAACCCTGCGGGGAAAACTGAAACGCATTGTTTCGTGGATTTCTACTGTTTTAATCTTGTTGTATGAAAGGTATAGGTAGCAGCGGGAGTGAATTTGCATGAACTTTCTGAACGAAAGAGAACTGATGGGGCCAAAATGATCCTGTGCTTTTACTCAAGACTATTTTGAAAATTTTCTCTTGAATAAGGATTTTATGCTTGCAATTTCCATTATTATTTTACTCGTTTTCTACTGATTTAGATATTTATTCATATTTAATAAGTAATTTTTCATAGTTAGTTTGAAAAAATTTCCTTCAAATAATTTGAAGTAAAAGAACATTGCACTAGGTTATATTTCATAAAATGCTTAAAGTCGAAAATCACATTAATAATAATTTGTTTGTAACTTTTAATGTCGTTATAACTTCTCTCATAATTTTATTTTCAGTGAAAATTCTTATTTGTATTTTGATTAATTTTTGTTCATATTATTTTGTCTATAGCTTTTACATATACTTTGTTGTTTGATTTATATACTTTGTTAAAACCAAAGAGAAGAGCTTGAGTAACATTCATTAAGGACAAAAAAGAAAGAAAAGAAAAGAACTGGGTATTTGAGGAAACATTCAGAATTCATTACTTAGAAGAGAATTGAACCGAAATCTAAATGAGCAAACATATATTAAATGGAATAATTGGTAAAATTAAGGAAGCGTTGGAAAATCAAAACCCTGCACAAATTTAAATTTGAAGGGCGTATTCATTTCAACTTTAATTGTTAGAAAATAACTCATTTTAAGAGCTTGGGAAAATTGAATGTTTGCATAATAACAGAGACTTTTGAATCAAAGGTGGCTTTAGATTTGAGGGAGCACTAGCGGAGAATGTAATGGACTCCAGAGAACAGTATTTTTCGGTTATTATAATACCGTAAGAAGTGATACGCGCGACGACGAACAGTTATTATTCTTCCTGCTTTCACGAATATTCTAAATTCGCTTTTTTGCTAATTGTAAACATTTACTTCTTTCACCCCTCGTCCCTTTTTTTTTCCAAGACGTAACGCTTTCTGACGCATGCGCAAAAGCGCGAAGGGTTCCGGAATCAGAAAACGAATGTTGCGCAGAAATTTTCCGGAAGCGGGCTCCAGAAAGGCTTTGCATTCCATTAACTTGTTGAAAAGACCATCTGATTCTGAGTTGAAAGTAACGCCTCAAAATTAATTGACTTTCAGGGAATTTAAAAAAATAAGGAATAAATCAATTAGAAATTCCAAAATTTGAATGCCAGTTGCACGACAAGTTTCTTTATAGTTGATTTGTTTTGCATTTGTAAAGATGAAATTTCTTAATCAGCTTTTCACTTACTGGGTTGATAAACTGATTGGATTATTTGATTACATTTTGATTCCGTGAGTGGGGTTGCCTGATAATGGATTTAAGAAGGACGTATTGCAAGATTTCAAAAAGATTTAGGAAAAAGATTTATAAATTAAATGCTGAACAGTGGAAAATAGTTACTAGTCATTTGAGCTTTTTAATATTTTAAGAAAAAAAAATGTTAAAATTTTTTTCAGATTTTGTTACAAACTAGCAATTATTGTAAGTTCGAAGTCAGAATGAAGTCCCAACGTCCTGGCACGGGTCTAATGCGTCTTCCTCGTGATGTAAGCGTCGTGGGTTCGAGTCTCGGTCAGGGCAGGGTTGTTCTTCATCTGTAAGATGTGTTAACGTGTCCTTTTGTAAAAAAAAAAAAAAAAAGCTGTGCAAGCGAGTGTGATGCTTGAGTAGCTGAGTCGGCCCCAGTTGGCACTACTTAAAACAAGAGAAGCACCCTCGGCTTAAAATCGCTGACTATGTTCGCTGAAATTCCGAAACCTTCTTTCTCTAATGGATGTTCTTAAAAGATGACACATTCTTTTTTCAGTTTAGAAACGAAAGCGAAATGCCGAAAGATATTGCTTTTTCTTAGAATGACATGTCTTCGCGCGATGAACAGCACATGGACATTCTTTTATATGCGCGAGCGCCGACCTCGCACTCTGAAAAGATAGAAAGACGGCCACAGCTGTTTCCCTTTGCAGTTGAAGAGCACGCACGTTTGAGGCCCCGAATTGTGTGCCATTTCTGTTTACAATGAGTGGCTCACATTATCCTTAATGGAACTGCCCCGCCTGTGGATTCTGCGTCCCAGGTGCACACCTTCGAATCTTTACAAAAATGCAAGTAATGAGAAAAACGAACTACATATAATCGGGGCAGGATAACGGAAATGGAAAATGGTATTTTGAAATATAGTTAGTTTGTAGGATATGAATAATGGAATATTTTGCAAGCAAGATCAAAGTATAGAAAAAGGGATCTAGTCCTTAAAAATTTATCTATCCTTGTCTAGTCCTGAAGTATTGAATTGTAGAATACGGAATTCAATATAGTTTTTTGTGGAAAATTTAGGTATATTTTAAAATGATTTTTTTTGTGGAATCAAGATCTTGATAAGAATCTTTCTTTATAGTCTTGAAGTTATTTTAATAGTTTAGAATTCTATGTCAAATCTGTGCATGCAATTTTTTAAAAACTTGGTCAGTCCAATTTTTTGTCAGATTATTAAAGCTAGTGATTCTAACAAAATAGCGTTTTATTTTATGAAATTATTCATTTATTGAGCAGTGAATGCGTAACAAATTGTCAGCTATTTTTTATTTTGCCAAAAGATATTACAGGAAACCATCAAAAAGTATATTATTAGGTTTTTAAAAACGACACAAAGATATGGAATAATTTTAGAAAATTAATAACTGAAAAGTTTTACCCACAAGCCTTTGTAACATAAAAAATGGAACAAAGGGAAAAATTCTTAACTTTCCAGCCTTCAGTCGTCTACTAGAGATATATATGTTACAATAAATATGATTAATCCGGTGATTGCATATAATTAAAAATGACTATTCATAATCACCAATTCCTTTCTTTACCTTATATTATATATTGTTACGAATATTTTACATTGCTTCACAGCGCAGTATGTATTCTGGTAAAAGAGACGGTTTAGCAGCAGTTTATTAAGCAGTTTATTTTTATTGTGAGCTTCACCAAGGTAGTGTATTCAAGAGTGTTCCAAAGAGAAGGAGAAAATGGCTTTTTAGTAATACCCGGATGACGAGCTGCTCAGCAATTACGTTACAGACAGCCTCGATGGAACCTGTAGTTTACAGATATCTGATATGATTTTTGATAGATATGTATGATGCATGATAGGCATTCACTACGTACTACGATCTTTCTATAACCTTCCTGGATCTGTCAAAGAAACTACAAAAGCAGACAAAGTTGCAATCAAGGTCGTGTGATGAATCTTGTAGTCAAATATTGAAGCATCATTGAATCTTGTGCTGAATAGCTATTTTGTATTGAGCTAATCGAAGAGGCATATAATTAGAAGTAGCCGAAATGAAAGGGAGTTTTCTCTAAACTCTTTGTGCTTTAGTTGCTGTTTAATGTAGATTTGTTGTATTTGCTATGTATACTCCGGCTGTGATTTGCTGGCTTTCGTTTTGTGTTCACGTTTTCTTCTTCAATAAACACTCTTTTTTATGAATCTTCTGGTACACACACATTC
>JAOUZG010028934.1:2018708-2042445 GCA_026289955.1 Argiope argentata | reverse complement strand
TAATGTTAAAAGCTAGCCGTGGTAGTTATTGAAGACAAACGGTTATAGATTATTTTTATTCAAAAGTACTTCTGAAGGAATCGAAAGATATATTACTTAACAATGATTAATTTTAAATGTACCAAACACTGTGAAAATAAACAGAATCGTTTGATATAACCGGTTGTTATATCTAACCGCATTAGTGTTGGGGGGGATTACTTAAAACTATAAGGTTTTTTTTCCGTTTGCCGGGCGCAAATGAAGAATCACCAAAGAAATTTGAGAAAATTTGGCGGAATTCTAAATTATATGCTAACGGAAATATACCACTATAAGCATATATAAAAAATACATAGTTATGGCAAATACAATTTAATTGCAAAACACATAATGGAACAGCTTTGATATACAGTCATTTCGCCAAAAAAATATTTAGTCACCAAATTTTAGCGAAATGGCAGAATGTGGTTCGCATTGATTGTTTTAAAAAATATCACATTTCTTATTGATTTTATTTCATATAATCACGTGCTCAAAATGACATTTTTATAGGTTTTATTTGCTGTAGTCATTAACTATTTTTTTCAATCAGAGCTTTTGTAAATGCAACGGTAACACACAATTAAAATCTGATTTTTTTTGAGATGCTCGTGCAAATAATAATTTTTTTTCTCCCACGAACTTTATATGCCAAAAACCTCCTCCCCAAAACATCATGTTCTGACAAGATAAAAATTAAACTAAGTCTTGCTAGTTTAAACGCTCGCATGAAATTGTCGTGAAGTATATTTGTTGCCCCAAAGGAAGTCATTTGTAAACGGTTATATTTTTGTATGTTTGTAAGGAAGTGCATGGAATCCGTTCCAGTTTCAGAAACCAATGAGTACAATGGCTCTGGAGGCGGAACCAATGGCACTAATTTCACTTTGCCATTTGAGCAACACAATCCGTTTGCTTCATTATTGTATTTCAATGCCTTACCAATAGCAACGCATTGGTAGGAACTGTAGTCAATTGAAACATCTTAGCTGAATGCCGTTCGTGAAATATTGAAAGTAGATTGAACACGACGCATTGCACGTGATTCTAATATTCTAATGCTTTCAGTTTCATTTCGTTCTTCAAGTTGTTGTGCAGTCCAATTAGATTGAAAATTAGCTTGGTTTGTAGCATTTCGAGTTCTACGACCCAAATTGCTATCCCCGCGTCTCATAAGTGGCATAGGTCTAAATGTAAACACACTAAACAAATAAAGTCACAATTGGTTTTCGAGAGAGGCGAAAATTTAAAAACAGCTAGGAAAATGTCGCACACAGAGGAAATGATGATGACACACACATCCTTCTTTTCTTTTTTTTCTGTCCTTTTTTTTTTTCTGTTCATTACTTTCGTCTCTACAAACTCTTTTTCTCCTTTGTTATTCTTTTTTTTCTTCCCTGCCCTGACTTTATTTTGGGCAGGCGTAGATTAAATATCCATAGAGACTAAACACTAAAAAAAATAAAAAGAATCGTTTAATACATAAATCTTTTCAAAAATAACATAAACACATTAAGAGCACTTCATGACGTATTTACATATAAAAAATATTTATCTTTAAGAACAACAAAAAAGCAACTTTATATCAGAACTCAATCAATAGAAATTGTAAAAAATGAAACACTATCAAATAATTAACAAAATAATATTCACGTCCGTTTGGAAGAATGTTTTTAATCAGAATAATCAGGTGCATAAAAGCAAGTATTTTCTCTTTTTCAAAATTCCTCTTTTCTATAAATGGAAACCAACTGACATCGCCTACTTCTTTCTAAACAGATCATAATTTATTACTTCCTGCTATCTTACTCAGTTGATCTGGGGGGGAGGAAATGAAGATTTTTGAGGGAAAGTAAGAAAAGTGGCGTTTTAATTATTTCCCTCGCAGTTTTTTCATTTTTTCTCTCCATAAGGACCATTTTCGTGTCTTAACGAAGATATAGAAATAAATTAGCCGAATCGACCGAGCCGTTCTTAAGTTTTGCGCTTAGCAACGCATTTTACGGTTCATTTTTGTTTATTTAGATAAATGTAAATTTTAGATTGAAATAAAAATTTATTGAATGTGGGGGGTATTATTTCTTGTTACTTATATTATTACTGATATTTGTAAAGAATATAAATATTAAACTGGGAAAAAAGAAGTATGTTCTAGATGTAACTGTGTAACGAAGCCTATCTTTTCTGAAGTCACTTTTTTTTATTAGGATATAATCATACCTAAGAAAACGAATTTGTATATATTTATAGATGACTCAAATCCAACTCATAGAAAAATATATAAATGCAATCAAGGAACTGATTTTCTCCTATTACAGAAAAGTATTCAAGTGTGTAAAATTACTCATTGTATCAAAAATGATTAAATCATAATTTTTATAAGCGTAGATCCTTGAAAAGTACGAAAATATAAATAATTGAAAATAATAAAAATGATTTCATAAACCTAGAAACTATAAATTCTTTTTACCCGTTATGCCAGAGAAAGTTGGGAAGTATAAATAAATGAACGGGTAATGACTTTTATATTCCTTATTTCAATAACATCATGGCAAAGCGAAGCATTCAAATCGGAGTGAGTTCAAAGATATCTGCACCATTTTGCACTATAATAAATGCACATCCTCCCAGCTAAATATGTACTTAGTTTCATTTTTTCAGTCATTGTATATATAATCTCTTTTTTTTACTGGCTAGAAAGACTCCGTAAAGTGCACAATTCAAAAATCTTTTAAAACGCTCTTCTTAGTATACTGGCGACCTTGCCAAATTTGGCGTCTGTTTAGTAGGGCCTCATAAAGATTTTTTTTAAATGGTTTCCAATTAACTAAAAATTAGTCAGAATTTTAATGTGTTTCTGGTATATTATCACACAAAAAGTAACATTTCAGGAATACAAGTTTTATTTTATTTTGTAGTAAATTTTTCAAAATTAGTTTCAAACCTAATGTTATGATAAAACTTTTAAGTAACTACATGCAATAAAAAATCTCCCGTCTCCACTTATTACTAACTAATGTTTCAATATATTTCGAAGTATTAGACGTTTGTAATGTAATATTTTTATTCGGAAATTCTTAAAAATTTTGTGATGTGAGGAACGATATGCTCAGAATTCAATTATTACTGCAGTCAAACCAGGCGAAGACAAAATAGACTAATTAAGCGGAAAGCTTTATTATCGTGCATATTTTGGATTAGGGATTCGAATTTTCTTATTTTTTTCTGTTATTCCTCCTCGCTCTTTGTTGTAACTGAGCTGAGTGAGAATCATTTTGTAAAACTAAATTTCTTTGAGAATCAATACTTATTCAATCTACTCATTTGTAAGGATTGTCGAGATTAAAATCGGATTGATTAATTCAAGAAAAAATTAAAAGGCATTTGATAAATTAGAATTATTTTATATTTACAGATTTTTATATCAATGACATTATAATGTTATTCATTAACGCTATTCATATTCCCATTAGCATTTATCCCTCTAAAGTTTTCAAAAATCCATCTCTTCCAGAGGCGTCTGGTCTTATGTTTGTGTTTTAGGCTTTCGGAAATCATCCCGTTTCGCGAATATTTATCCTATGATGGTTTACTCAAGATCTTGATATAATGTTGCACATGATAGTAGTATGTCGTGACCGCAACGTATTACAATCATATGCTGCATTTTCTTATTCGAGGTGAGTTATATTAATTCCTGTTTTTAATGAACACTAGGGCTCTTTTGGGACGGACATCGAAATCTTGAGCTGTTGTCAGATGACAAGCATGACACCTAAGCTGCCACACACCCCGCCCTTTCTCTTGAAACTTCCACGCCACACTTGTGGGGCTGTATTTTCGTAAAATTCTCAATTAAATTGTCAAAGATCTTTTCTATACCCGTTGTTCAAGAGATGTATCTTGTGAAGTCTCTCTTAATAAAATATACTACGCTTATTGATTTACTTCAGAGTCTCTCTCTCGGAATCAGTTGTCAAAAAGCAAGAGACCATTACTAGGGATTAGATTATTAATAATGCAGAATTTTCTGCTGCACTAATCTGAAAGGCCAGCTTTTAAAAGATAAATAACTGTATGCCTTAACTTTTATTATAACTGAGCTGGCTGGTATGAGAATGCTAGGCCCTCTTAGCCAAGATAGTGTTTTGTACACGAAAGCAGAATATAATCTTTCTTGTTCATATGAGCGGCTGGTCACGAATTAGTTTCACCCCTAGATGTCTGCTGTGTGCCCGAAAATGTCCGAAATGGTACTTATAGGGCGGTGTTTTTTGGGTCCGTTCCCACTCTCAGAGGAGTTCGGCCCAGAGGATTAAAAAGTTTAGATATGTATTAGACAGTCCCCTTACGACATGAAAAATTTAAAAAAAATTTGTTGCAAGAAATCTCATAATTGAATAAAAAGTATTTATATGCAACATGTCGCTACCAAAATTCTGCACAAATAAGTCTGAAAAATTATTCTGTTCAATACTGATAATGAGGGAAACTGTGTCTGTATGGACAGACAGTTTGGCCTAGAACTGTCCTACTTCGCAGGAATATACTTTGGAGAGAGGGAAAGCTTAGTTCGAGAAGATTTTTTAAAAATTTTATTTGATTACAAATTAAACGATTTTATGTTTTTTTCGCTATATCTACCGAAAATATTCTAAGTAAAAGGGATTTTTACATAATTTTCAAGTCCGAAAAAATTATCTTTTTCAATTATGGTCCATTTAGTCGCTATAAGTGGTTTTATTTCCGATTTAAATCAGTTTTAAGTATGTTTTACAATAATATTTCCATTGTTATGCCTGAAACTCAATTTTTTATTATTTTGTCGAATACTTCATAGCTTGAATTTTATTCATCGTTGAAAGATAAAGAAAAAGGGTCCTATTTATTATTTATGCAATTAAAAGTGTAAAAAAAGAAAGGGAAGTTAATATCGTGAAAATTAGTATACGAATGAGTTGGCTTTTTAGAATTATGATGTCACGAGACGTGACGACTCATGTGAGCAACGAGCAGAAAAGAAATGAAGTTGTTAAAATAATACGGGTTTGATATACAGTCTGATAGTTTGACAAAATCCTGGATGCGAAGTAATGCCTACGCGATGTTATTAAAATAAAATACATCTGTTATCCATGTTGAACCAGCTGGTTGCCGAAAGCTGTTAGTAAAAAATAAACCTGTCTTCAGAAGAACAAAATTTTTTTTATTCATTCCCTTAAAGAAGTGCAGATTTCCAACCTTCTGTATATCTTTATGTTTGCAGTATATTTCTTCCAATACACAGAGTGGCAAAAAAAAATCTAGGAAATATAACAAATTATCTAAACAAAAACTAATAAGGAACGATGATGTTTCTTCAATGAAATATAGGGTCAAAATGATCCTTAAAAATTGTTTATAGGAGGTAGAAGGAGCACTTGTAGGAGATGTATTCAACCCGCACTTAAATTATCATTCTCTTTTCCGAATATATTTTTCGCAGGATTGGGATAGCGGAAAGCAAAGTCTAAAAGGCGTTTTGTATGGCAGCAATTATTCAAGTCAAGAAGTCAAGTCTAAGCGAAATATCAGATGGGCCTATTATGCACACGGAGGCACTTACCAAATTTAGTAGTTTTATAGAAGTTTCATTTTTTTATATATACCTCGTATTTTTCGCTTTGCGTAATTTTCTAATGGGTTCGACACCTGTCCAACGAAATGTGTTTTAAACTCAATCCGACACAATGACCTCCGCTTGATTATTTTCCACCAGTACAAAAATGTAAGATGATTTAAATGAGGAAACGGGTGTCATTTCAGTTTATAGTAAGTATCATTTTTTCACTGAGTTCTATGAAAATTGGATTCACTTACCATAAAGTTATCTAATTTTTTTAAAAAAATCCTTTTTTGTCCACTCCCAATTTTGTCCTCAAGCCCATATCGCAGATGCAAATCTGGAGTTTGCGTCTGAAAATTGTGTGGATGCTTTCGATCTTACTTGAGCAGGATTAATATTTTATTTATTCGCACATAATACCGAGGCAGGTAAATAAAACTGAACGTGACAACTAAAGCTGAATACAAACGTCTTTCTTACCTTCAACCTAGTTTTTATGACAAGAAATTTCCAAAAGTTCTTGATTAATGTGAAACTGCCGTGCGTCACGAGTGTTTTTAAAACTTGAAATATGATTAGCCTGGCTATTAATCTCGATTTTATCTTTAAAGGGTACTTTAAAACACTTTTCTAAGACTGAAAAATCACCTCTGCCAAGCGCTTTCGCGCGCTCTTATTTTTGAAGCCATTTTTCAAAAGCAGTTCATTTATATTGGTTTTAATCATAAAGCCACACTAAATTTGCTCCGCTGAAGTCATCGCTCCTGCATTTCTACTTTGTGTTATAAACGTTATCTGTTCGTAAATCTCGCCAGTTCGTCCGGAAAAAAATGAAGAAGAAATTAATAATGGCTGGTGATGAATCATTTTTATGGCAACTGTACTTTTTCCTTGATTGACATAAATAAATGATGTCATCATTCCTGTGTGACAAACCGTTCCTTTTTTAACTAGGACAATTATTTATATTTTATTGTTAGCGCCTATTATGAGAAATGAAAAAACGTTGTTAGAAAAAAATATGTATAAATAGAAAAAGAAACGGGGCATTAAACATTATAAGTCCGCGTTTAAAACGGGAACCTGAAAACATAATATATTATTCATATTTATTTGTGATAATTTTTAATACTGATTGTGCCTCGCTTGTTCCGTATAGGCACAGAAGTATTGCAATTGAGATAATACGATCCTACTCCACTCTTTATTACGGTTGGAGTTTTTTCTTCAAAGATATTTTACATGCTCGTATGCTGTGGTTGCGCTATGCTGAAATCAATCCTTCTATCGGATAAATCGACAAAAGTTGTTAGGGTAAATAAAGAACATTTGGCAGCTGTTTTCTAAAACTGTCGGCTAAACTGTAATAAACGCAATATAACAATCCCTTACTAAAAACCTGCGCTTTTCTTTTTGTCTAATCCATTTATTTAAATGAAGTTTTGATACTATTATTCCATTTCCCGATTGAATTCCCTTAACTGAATCGGAACTCCCTTAAATCGGTAGGCGTCAGTAATGTAATAGGTCCCCTTACCGAAGAAATAATCTAGTTTGAAGTAATTAGGAAGTTTAAAAAATTTAAGTTTTGTATTCTAGGAAAAATGGAACACGATGTTTTGAAACTAAATTTCAAGCTATTCTAGTAACTATTGTGCATAAATATTTATGAAATCAATTGATTTTTTTTCCCGATTTAAATCTCTTTAAAGATGATTTTTTAATAATTATAATTAATACTTTCCAATTACTATGTTCTATTTTATAGGAAATCAATAAATGAATGAGTATAAAATAAATGAGTATTAAAAAACATTTATTCTTTATTCATTGGAGAAATTTGTCTTTCTTGTCTCTTTTTACCTCTGCTTTTTATCTTTTTTAATAAAATTAGTATTTCAAATAATTTTTTTTCTTATTTAGACATATTGGAAAAAAATTTATAGATATGCGTAAGACTACAATTTCAATATTCTGTGAGCTTCAAGATTTTCTTTTGCTAAGATTTTCATGAGTTTGGCTTAATTGAAATAAAATATATTTTGTTACAGCTTTTAAAACATTATTTATAAAAATCACCATCAAATATTTTAAATTTTTTTTACTCATTTGAATCATACTCTAAGATAGCTGCATTTACAATAACATTGCTACATACTTCTGCATTTACAGTTCGTTTCTAAATCTTACAACTCATTTATTAAATGTCGAAAGAAAGAAAAGGTTTCTGTGAGTTTGTAACCGACTCCTCTCGGTGATTGCTTTTGGTATTGCATACTGCTGTTTCAAAGCTGGATGCTGAGCTTCTGAACTGTGGATGAAGATTTTTTTTACTTTCTAACTAATAAATATCGCTATCTATTCAAAAGAAAAATATGAAATTTAATATAAATAACTCCAACAATTGTTGTATCTATTCTGACGCATTAGAAAAAATACATTTTTATATTTTATACTAACTGCCGTTGGAGTATAGCTTGTTCATTAACTCTTTTGATTGCTGAACTCTTAAGAGTAAATATTTTTATTCAAATTTTACCTTGTCATTTAATAAAACTGAAACACATGAATCAAATGGAATCATACAACAAATCACTGCTCTGATAAAATAAAATACTCATAAGTTGCCGTTAAAGTATATTGTTCAGTCATTTTGTAGCTTTCATAGAATTCCTTGAAAAGAAAACGCCATAATTTATCAGTTATTTTACAAAATTTCTTGTTATTTTATGAAATAAATTTTTGTGTTGTTTGAAATAACAGAATTTTTGTTTCAACACTGCAAATCAAAGCGATTAATTGTCTAATGGCGGTAAACCTTATTTAGCTGTATTAAATTTTCTTCGCGTCAATATCTTGATTTAGTTTACTATTTTTTCTCTTTCTAAATATTTAGAGAGAGAAAAAAAGTAAACCCATTATTTTTAATAATGCTAAATGAATTGAAATTTGAATGTGAAGTCATAAGAAGCTCTTGTGCACGGATTTATGTACATTACGCCGCTGCCATTTAACAGTAAGTAATAAGGATTTCTAGGCGCCTTATGCTATCGTTATGCATATATACACTGCTTGTCAATTGCTAAGGAACAAGTATATTATTTGAAATAATTAAGTATAGACCATGATTGAAGAAACGAAACTAAGTACAGATTTAGTAGGAAAGACGTTCATTCACTATAGAGTAAAATAGCGCAAATATCGATTCATCGAAGGATTAAACACTTAAACAGTTAAAAAGATGCTCCTTGGTGGATTTCCAAACAGCCGGGAAAAAAATAAATCTTCAGGTCAGAATGATTTTGTCATCTTGAGTCCCTTAGTCGGATGCGTGAGGACCAGAGACAGTGAAGCCCCTTTTCATCTCTTCTTCATGTTCTCCACTAAACTATCGAGCAATTCTTAAGGAATGTTGTCCCACTCCTTTCTCAAGGAAATTTTAAACTCTTGCCCTGTTCGGAAAGGGATGGTTCTTGGTAAAACACGTCTTCCAAGAGTATCGCAGGCATGTTCGATGTCTTTATCTTTTATGCGCGGATGCGAGAGAGTTTTCTTTAAATATGAAGATATAGACAAAATATATACTTTGTATATACAAAAGATATTGGTTTCCAATTAAAAATTGTGTCAACTAACTGGAAAGCACTCTCTGCGAGTCTACACCTGTATGATAAATGTGGAAGTTTAGATTGGTGGATGGATGATGTTAGTCAATCAAGCCAGAACACATGAACGAAATCGGACGAAGAAGTGGATTATAGTCTAGAATAGATCATATGCTATGATTTATTCCGGTTAATTGAATGGTTAATTTTTTATTAATTAAAAACTAACTTTTCCACCAAAAAATCTTCATTTCATCACCGCCAAATGAGAAAAATTTCGTTTTGTTTGTTTATCCCAGCTAATGAGGTTAAGCTTAACTTATTTTCGACCGTTATTTCAAATACGATTCTGTTTATTTTTCTAGTGTTTGATGCACAAAATTAAGTATTATTGATTAATCGATCTTTTGGATTCATTCTGAAGTACTTTTGAACTAAGATAAAATATAATTAAGGAAATTAAAAATTTCTAATCTGTATTGCATTACCCCAACTAGCGTAGAAAATTCACGCGTTTGCTTTGATCCAATTGGCCAATTGGCGTTGAAAATTCATGCATTCACTGTGTGTTCATGAATTTTTATGTCAGGATTAATCACAGCAAAACCATTTTGAATAATGGATTTCCTTTTTTGTTTTATTTCAGGTACACACTGTAAATAAATTGTTAACTATTATTTTTGACAAATAAATAGTAAACTATTTTTTTGACAAAAATGACTGTATATCAAAGCTGTTATATTGTGTGTTTTTGTAATTAAATTGTATTTGTGTTAGTTATATATTTTTCATATTTGCTTATAGTTTTAAGAATGTCGTTTTTAAGTATTTTTTTTCATTATGTCATATTAGACTCGGTTTTCAGCAGCACCATAACATTTTACATCATGATTAGACCGTCAGTTCTCACACATCAAAATTTCCGCGTGAATGAAGTTGCGGGTGAAAGCTAATATTCTTTAAATAATTTTGTAAGAATTTATTATTAATTGAAATATGAATTCCTCATTTTTAATGTCCGAACCAGAATGTAAAAGCATCATCTAGTATGATCTCTTGCTCTGCTACTATAGTTTTTCTTTTTCTACTTAAAATGTTGCTATTTTGCTCTCTCTTGCATCATAAGATTAGAGAATGGTTTTTATGTTTGCATTCCTAATAAGGAACAAAATAAGCTGTATTCCAGTTATGATTTTAATTCACTCGAAAGTTACCCGCTGTTTCTATATCAAATCAGCTCTTGGTTTTGCGCGTATTTAATGTTAACTTCACTTGTGGAAAATAAAATATTTGACATCAAAAACAAAATGGTTTCCTGTCTGAAGCTGCTTTCTTCCTTTATGAATTTGCTTTCATCAAAGATGTGGAAATAATTCCATGGTGGAAACGGATAATATGTTTGGGGAGCTTGGGAGTAGCCGACGGAAACTGCGTGGGCTGCTGTTGAATGTAGAAAAGAACAATGAATGACGATGAGAAAAGAAAAAAACACATGATAATGAAAAAATGTTACTTTGGTGGGAGAAAGTATAATTCTGAAATGAATAACATTATTTTGTTTGTTAAAAGTTGCTTTATTAATTGTATTTCTGATTTAAAAGTTTTTTCTGCTATACTGCAAGCACGAAAATTACTGAGCATTCAGCGGGGAAAAAAATTCTTGTTTTTCATTCCTACCGTTAAGTTTCGTGGTCGCTGTTCTGTTTTCTGTCGTAAATGCTAAATCTTGAGAGATTTAAACTAAATAAAACTAATTGCGGCAAACTTTTTTTCCTAAGTGGCTTTTAATTCTATTTCTATTTTCGTTTATCATTCTTAAAAGTTAAAATATAGTGGTAATGTACTGTACTTTAATAACTCAGAATTTTAGAGGCTCACATAAAGAGGATGAATAAATAATCCACACTACATATAAAATGTAATACAATTCTGTTTCAAATAAATCTATTGTTATAAATGTATATAAATTTCAAAACAATCTAATCAAATTATTTCATTTTATCATTTTATAAAAAAAGCAATCTAAATAATGCTTCACTGCAATGTAAAAATGTTATTCCATCATTCCGGAATAACATTATAAGAATATTATTTAGTTTGAAAATCAAACTAAAGAATAAATTTTCAGCAAACAAAATGCCATTTTCGAGGAAGTATTACCAAAATAAATCACTTAATTGCAATGAATGTGCAACGAAATGTATTTGTTAATGCTGGGAAATATAATTCTTCTTTTCCGTGGAATATTTTTTCCATTTCATAGGGTGGTTACAGCACAGAATTTGCATAGAATGCCCCTATTAAATAACATTCATCGTTTGTTTTCCTTTTTTTACTAAATTCTTTAAAAGTGTATTCGGATTTAAAATTAAATTAAAAAGTATTTGATAAATTTATCATTTGTTTTCGTTTTTTATTACATTTTTGATACGTTTATCTGAATTCGGAGAGAAATTAAAGAAAAATATTATAGCTTGGCAAGTGGTTTATTTGTGTTACAAATGCTTTTAGGCAAGGAAATTTATATTATAAGTGAAAAAAGGAAATAAATTATTTTCTTTAAGTAAACATCATTATAGAATTAAAATATGCAAGAAAATTTCAAAGTTTGTTTTTAGTAACTTGAGGAGAAAAGATGAAATTCCCCTTGTAATTATCTCTTCACTTTATTTGCATAAATTTTTACAATAATAGCTGGAAGAATAAATATTAAATCTTCTTAAAACTTGACACAATGTTCCAAAATACTTATATCCCCTTTGTTTTCTTTATTTCATCTTAGAAAAATCTGACATGTTACGCTTCTGCTTTCTTGTACTATCTTGCTAACTTTGTTTTTTTTTATCAATTATGATAATATGGTAATTATTTTAAAGAAAATCGTTTTTCAGATTACTTTAGTTTAATTTTACTTTTTTGGCACTATATCTTTGAAGTTAATTCCTCAATGCCAAAAAAACACACATAGAGGTATTTGTTATTTAAAAAAACTATGCTGTAAATGTAAAACAAAATTTGAAAAATTGGCGAAAAAAGAAAATGGCAATAAGGTTGTGATTTAAGATCATTAAAGTTGTCAACCTGAGTAACAACGTTTATTTTTTCACGTGCAAGTTTGTTACACTCAACCATAATTATTAAATCGAAAGCTAGGTAAAAGGAGGCAAAGTTTTTCGGACATATTCTTTTAATACCTACTCTGTGCTACTTGATTACAAATCCCTCTCTCCCTTCCCTTATTAACTTATGTTGTTTAATTCTTGTTTTAGGCTTTCTATCATGTCAGAACATGGCATTGTTTTTTGGATGTGATTTTTGGCGTCAACAAAAATCCGTAGGTGAAAAATAAAAATTTTATTATCAACACGAGCATTTTAAAAAAAGCTTTTAATAACGCGCTGCCATTGCATTTACAAAAGCCCTAATTAAAAAAATTAATTAACTACTGCAGTAATTAAAACCTAGAAAAATGTCATTTTGAGCACGTGATTATATAAAAGGAAATAAATAGGAAACGTGATATTTTTTTAAACAGTGAATTCGCGACAAAGTTTCTGGAAAAATATAATTCAACTTGGACGAACACGTGGTGATTGGCGGTTCAAGAAATTATTTTCTGACATGATGCGTTGAAATATGCATAGCAGATTTCATTTTAATCTTTTTCTAATATTGTATACTGTGGCATTTAAAAATTCTAACAACATGCAACTCATAAAACAATTAAAAAGATTAAATATTATAAAACGGCCTGGGATCACTGCGATGATTTATCGTTACAGCTAACATAAATCTGAAATAGCACACAGAGACTACTTATAGCTTAGTATAGTCTGAAGGAAACTGCATAGTAGCATAATGCCATTCAATCTTTTGAAACAAAAAATGGGCATTTAAAAAATGAATTTTTCTGTCCGTGGTGTGATAGTTTTCACTTTAAAGGATCTTTCAGCTGTTTCTTCAGATTTTTAATTCACAAAAGAATTTATAAAAACTATTTGCTTATTTTAAAGTTTCTACGAAATTTTTATCCTTTTCAGACTATTATTAATCAAATTAATTTGCATTTCTTGCCTTATTTACTATGTCGTAATTCAAATAACACATTTGCAGAGATCGAGAAACTTTGAAATTTAATTCTTTGATTAAGTTAGTCCGATTATTTGTTTGTTTTCATTTGTAGAAGATAAGTGGGCTAAACTCTCTTGTTAACAATAACGTAGTTTAAGCACGTTCAGACTTTTAAAGAGAAATGTTGACTTTGTTCGCATTGTTCAACCGCTTCTAGTCGTAAGCCCAGAAATAATGAGTCCTGTAAATAATGGTTTCATTTAAACCTTGTAATTTCAGAAACTTTGTAGAAGAGCAGTAAACGTTCGTTTATGGCAATTATAAAATGCTGAAAAGTATTAATCATAGTGGAATCTAGCGTAGCGTATCTAAGGCGAAACTTGCTCTTAAATAAAAGAAATGAATTTTTCTTCGTGTTTCTCATAAGTAACATCTGAAAAAATATTTTAATATATTTCTTGACAATAATAGTTTTTTTACAGGTTTAATGTATGAATATCTGACCTTAATCTTATATTAACATGATAAATGAGAAAAAAATTGAATTGCGGACAAAAATATCTGGTGACAAACATCTTGAATCTGATCTGAAACAAATAATGATTTCAGCATGTCTTCTAAACCGCAATTCATTCATTTACTTTTAAAGGAAAACTTTTAAATTATTTCGGTATGTAAAGGCTTAAATATATTTCTTTTAGTTTTAAAGGTAAGGAGATTGATTCTTTCAATCGTAATCCAGGGGCAGATGTTATTTAATAAAACTCACACATTTTCGGTGGGAATAGATTCTTTTCACAAAATTGTGCATCTTAATATACATTAGGGATTTCATTTTAAAATTATTTAATAACCACTGGTAGTGTGTTTTAGTCGCCTTAATTTTCTACATCAGTATCGAATTTTCAGTTTGTTTGTTTTTTAGACAATTACAAGTTGAGTTCAAGTGACAACTCTTTGTTACCGTTCACTGCAAGAATAAGAATAACATCTTTATCGCCGATGAAGTAAGACGGGGGGAGGGGAGGGTAAGAATTTTCTGAATTGGGAAAGGAGGTATTATAATCAAATGTGAGAGTCTTGTCATCTCGAATTCCTAGATGTCCGAGTTAAGTGAAAGATGCTTAATGCGGCGAAATATCGTTTTACGGGAGTAATGTGGTTAGATGGTGGAAGCACTGTATCATGTGACCTGACCATCTACCCTTCGTATCTACTATGCACTATTCTTATTCGTGGGATCATTTTTGATTGCCAGTGTTCATCTCAGGACTGTGTCTGAGGCTTGAAAGGCTTGTTTTTTATGTTCAGGAAATCATGCCTTCTCCCTGTCTGTTACACTGATAATAAGACTCAAATTTACTTATGATATTTCTAATCAATTGACTCTGCACACATTGTTTTCCAACGATAACTAACATTTAAAAACTATAAAGCTGAATCCAAATGAACAATCATCATATAACTTTGAAAAACGATACTTAATCTGAGCTAAATTCAATTGCTGGACTAATAACCTTCTCGTAAACGAATTTAACTAAAACTAATTTTCTTTGAAATTTTTCTGGAACTAATTAGGAAAAATAAATTTGAAACGCTTTTTTTCTGTTATTAATAAATGTTTAACGTAAAAAACATGAAAACAGATATTTGTAATAACTTGATTTATAACATTATTAATTCATAATTTGATCCTTACATGATTACATGATTTATAACATTATTACATCATATTATTGTAACATCAGTTATTAATTCTATTGAATGTTCCACAAATAAAAAATATTACACCAAAGATTTTAAAAATTTTCCGTCAGATGGGAATATTGATTTGCTTTAAATCTTTTTTTTTAATGAGATGTGAAAATGAAAAAATTCGACGAAGTAAATTGGAGATTTAAAAATTATTGTTATCCTTCAAGTAGTGTATTGTTCACAAAATAGTCGATAGTTTTTTTTTTTCAAAATAAATTAAATGGAAGGTTTGATTTCATATTTATTAAAGTTTTCTTGAAATATGACTTAAGATTTGTGAATGAGATTTTTGAAAACGCCTGGCAAAAGGAACAGTTCTCAGAAAGCCATCAGTTGAAGAATGGTTCTAAAAGAATCAATGAAATTTTTTTGGAAGTTCCTCATAATTTTCTTAGCATATTTGTTTCGGCAGTTAACACTGATCAAAACACTAGAATGGCTGACAAATATTTCATATAACTACAGAATAATATCTATATATTCGCCTTATTCATATTGCAGATACAAGTATAATGCCAACATTTGTTTTTTCTTTGTCATTGAATAGAGCCAATTATATTTTCCTTGTCGGCCTTTATTTTGACTTTTTTGTCCAAGAAATTTAGAGAAAGTATCGTAATTATCAAAAAAAATAATAATAATAAATCAAACTCGAGAATTTGACGAATTTTTACGCTTTAGACCTTTACAAAATTTTCGTGCAACCTTCTGTCCGTCTGTCTATAATAAAGATAATTCAATGAGTTAAACTAAGAAACTTTTATATGCGGTCTTAACACTACATTTGTAAATTTCTGTCAGATTTTGAGCCTGATTTGTTCAGATAAAATTTGTCTGACTGACTGTTCGTATATAAGTTTACGCATTAACTATAAAACAAAGAGAGCTAGGTGAATAAAATTTGGTACACAAATTAAGCATCTATATTGTAAACACCTATCGAATTTTGAATCAAAACCACGAGGAGGTTGAATGTCTGATTTTGTGACTGCTGTTGTAGTTTGGTGCCAAATTTTGGTTTTAACCCTCTAAGGGTTACACAAGTATTTCGACGTAGATGTCATGGCAAGCGCGTTGCATTTTAACGTAGAGTAAGAAAGACGCACTTTCGTAATGGACGAAAAACGACGTAGGGAGTGGACTGCTCTTCAACAGTTGCCGACGCATTTCAACGTATTTCTATCCCCCGACAAGTTTTGTATTACGGCCATGTTACTCGGCTACCGGCTCTAGCCTAGCATGTTTTTACCGCGACCTTCAAAACGCCACACTTATAATTTGAAAAGGTTGGAAACCCCTTTCTCCCCAAATGTTTGCGTTTAGAAGACATTTTCTGCGTTTTCTAAAATCACAGTCCATTGGTTACTGTATGGATACTTAATAATTAAACAGTTTCTTAAATAGCGAACCTAGAAATTCTATAATCGCTTCAATTTATGCTGCTAAACTCATTAGATGTCATCGTTCATCGACCATTAATTCCTTTCGAATTGAGAGCAGCACACCCCATATACCACTTCTTATTAGAATAATAGTCACTTCCGACAGAAAAAAGGCGCCCAAATAATTTGTGACCGCTTACAACTGAAATGCTTTGGCAGCAAATCGACAAATAATTTCAATAAACATCGTCTGCTCTCCTCGGTGAGGAATCCAGCGACGAAACGGAAATCGTTTCCCAATGGAACCAGTTCTGGAACTGTTGCGATCTTTTGATAGGATGCTCGCCGAACTGAATGAAAACTCGTGAAATAAATGAGCGTGTCCTTTTACTATCATTATTGGGGGGAAATATTGAACCGCGATAGTGT
The DNA here is from genome assembly GCA_026289955.1 of Argiope argentata. NCBI lineage: Eukaryota > Metazoa > Arthropoda > Arachnida > Araneae > Araneidae > Argiope > Argiope argentata. The sequence goes on along the minus strand of JAOUZG010028934.1, from coordinate 2,025,577 downwards.
GTCGTTAAGGGGGTCAGATGAACGGGCTAAATTTACTTTTCTATCTTCATATCCTGATACTGGCTTATTTTGTGGATGAAAGTGAAGCCTCAAATTACGACATTTCGAGGGAATCCCGTAGAAGGCTACAGGTTTCCTAAATGGTATTTTCTCTCTCTTTAATCTTCTATAGGGATCTATTTTCATAAAGTCATCAAGTAATCAATTGTTGATATCATATAAGATTAGTATACCATTCTGGCTCAATAACAACTCTTCTTGGAAACTTTATACTCTGAATAGCTAAGTTTGATTTTTATTCTTAAAAAAATGATTTCATTGTTAATGCTTAAAATTTATATTAGTTTAAAAAAGAGTTTAATAAATAAAAAGGTGATCAAGAAGGAATATCAATGCATTATTAAAGCTTTTATATTCATTACAATATACTACTTTTGTTGTATCATAAAAACGATTTGTAAAATATATTATATAAGTTAATGTTTTATTTGAAAAATTTACGATTGTCAGAAAAAAAAATTTCTGCATAGCTGGACAGCCTTCATTTTTCTTTCTTTTCCATTTTTATTATATAATAGTAGCCTTTGAATACCAGATTCTCTACTAAGGATACTGGGTGTGTTTAATTTCGATTAAAATTTAAAGGAAAAGGCTTACGTATTAAGCCGTCGATCATTTTTGCCAAATCAAAAACCGTATTCAAAAGCATTAAAGAATTTTGACCTCCAAAATGAAATTTGGCGGTGTTGGCGGATAGATGGTCTAATATGTAAGTACCAAGAAAAAATATCTTGCTTAGAAATTCTTCGCCACACTATTTTTAAGCATCCATTTGTCATAGGTATTGAAAGCGTTTTAATGATATAACAAATGCACTGTTCATTGCGTTTATGAATCTCTCTAATGGCTGTGTCTTAGACATCAAAGTAATATTAAAAGCTTAATTGTCTGTTTCATCTGCCTTTTAGCTTAATTTGATTTTTTTTCTATCATGTAGATCATTAAAAAGAATTCTTCTTCTCTTTTCCTTCTAACAAAAGAAAAAAAGGCTCTCTATTATATATCTGATGAAACGTGAAAAAAAATTTTGAATGTCAACACAAAAGTGTAATCTGCTGTTGAAAATTAAGCACAAAAGGGTTTAGAAACTGCCTAAATTCAGAAAAAAATAAGCTAACTGAATTGATTGGTGATTAAACAAAAATGTTACCATAACTGATTAAACAGAATTTTCATTATAAAATACCCTTTTTTTAAACTTTTAAACAGAATGTGGTGAAAGATACCCGCTCCATGCAGCTGTTTACGGTTGCCCAATCGTTAAGTAGTGGAGGCGTCTTGGTGAGAGTCGATGTCTGATGGATTTCCTGTCTGAACAGACTTCACTCAGATGATGTGAGATGCGCGTGAAATAAAGGGTGTGGACTTTAATCGGAATGATTCCTTAGGGTTTTATTTCTGGAGAGGGAATTATAACAACTCACTGATGGAAATCAATTTATTTCCCACAAGATTAAAAATTTTGTTGATATATGGCTATGCATATTACCTCGAAATGATATACGGCTTATGCATGTTTGAAGGCATGTACCTCGCATTCTTACATCAATGAAACTAGTGAGAAATAACTTCTTTTCTTCAGTATCCTGATAAAATTGATAGTAAATCAGAATTTTATTGTTCGGGAAAAAAATACACTCCCCAGCCTCTTCGTAGAAAAAAAAGGTCTAATTTCTAGAGAATCGGTGGGTAAATTATAAAGGAGCCTGCTTTTACCTTGTGATTAGAATTAAAGTAGTCCTGCTCACATTGTTCAAGACAATATCACCAACGATAAATTTGTCATCCAATCTAAAAGAATGCATTTCAAACCATTGTGAAAAAGAAAAGCTCCAAAAGTGAATAATGAAGTCAAATAGGATTTTGTGAGCACTCTACGAAAAAAAATTGTAATTAAATCACATTCTTAGTTATCTTATTCTTAGTTATTACAACAATCAATGGCATAAGCAAAGGATAGATATTGATGACATTCAGAGGGAAAACAAGATGTGAGAGTGCTTATTGTATACACTGCTCAAAAATTACGATTTGACTTTGTGGTTGAATTTTTGGCGTGTTGCTCATACACAAAATGCGGCACAGTTTGTTTGTTTTTAAAATTGAAAGCTTGTGGATAAACATTATGGTAGTTTCAACGGGTTCAATAGTTTTCAAAAATTATCAATATTTCTCACTTGAACAACGCTTTTTAAGCCTTTCTCACAGTAAAAGGACATTAGTTTTCAGATCCAGTTACAGTGTAATTTTTAAACAAGACTGCATGTTTTTCTTTCGTATTAAATTATTGTTAAACAAAACAGCTAATACAGGGAAGTCCTCCTTTTTCTTCAAATTCTCTTTATCGAAACTAACAGGAATAACGAAGTTCTACCGCGTGCTCCTGCGATGCTGGGCAGATCTTTGCCGTCTTAGACCTCTGATGAAAGATCTTATTTTCAGAAAATGTTAACGATGAGAAATGATGTTGTACAACCGATGCAAGCAGTTGTTTTTGTTTTTTTTAAAAAAAATAAGAGGGAACCCTTTGAGCCTGAAAAGTGTTTTCCAGCAGCAAATACGGTAGAGAAGCATTTGCAAATTTAGAATAACATGAAATTGGAATAAATTTGTCATTGGCGGCAAAGGGGTTATACAAATTTCACTATTTTTAATTTTAGCTACTTTTTGATATCGTCTTATCTGTTAATAAAAATGCAAAGTAAATTCGCATAAAAACATTATATCTGACAAAAATAATAACAAATATAAATAAATAAAAACGTTTATAGAAGATAAAATTATTATTTAAACGACATTTTGGGGGGAAAAATTAGAATTAAAAATTTGTCGTTCAATAAACGGAATTGAGATGCAGTAATCCTCATATGCTTACTCCTGATTAAGCCTCTAGCTCATGCAAATTCATCTTCGTGATTAAATTGAACGCTCTACAGAGAGTCTCTTCGAATAGCGGCACTAATTGTGGCCTAATATGTTTAACTCATGTCAATTATTATTCTAATTAGACTTCACAAATTTGATCTCCTTTGGGACCATTTGGACAGAGCTTTGAAGGCAGATGGCTGTCTCGGATAAATTGCTTATTTCATAGCTTTCAACAACGAAAGACATTCGATTATGTTTAGTAAATATCATTTTGGAAATGAATTCGCTCAAGATAATTTTCATATCTTCGAAATTAAAATTTAATGGGGATTAAGGAAGTAAATATTTCAAAGTTTGATTTTAAAAATGTGTGGATTTAACTTTTTAATTAAATTAAATTAATTAAGTGAACAGTTAAATTTGAATAGACATTAATTAAACCAATATTTTCTCATTTGATTTAAAATAATACGAATTTAACTTAAAAAGTATTTATAAAAGGAAGCGTAAATTTATACAGGAAATTTTAATTATCTACTAGCTTTCAAAATGAAAAAATATAATTTTAAGTACTGCTAGTTTCTTTTAAATGAAACATGGTATAAAAAGCATTTATTCTATTTCTATCTTGAAGAGCATTTAATATAAATGTTTGATGCTGAGAAACGGCAGCTTTTTTAATGCTAAAACATAAAAATATTCTTGTAATAATTATGGATTATAGTTTTTATTTGTTTGTTTTGTTCTTAATTCTGTCATCAAGAAATCATAAAACTATACCACAAAATGTTTTTGTCGTAAGAACTGGAGATTTCAGATTCAGATATCTTGGGTACATGAATGAGGGTTTGAAGTATGCCACAAGTCGGTGGGTTTTAGTAGTTTCATCGTAGGAGGACGAGATTCGAATATCAAATCCAAAATATTGAAATGTGATCAGGTTTTTAGTTTGATTGAATGGTCTTCACAGGACTGAATTGAATGAGTCATATAATTCAACTAAGCACACCATTTAAAGAAAGAAAGTATACCTAAAACCCTTACCATGTTGAAAAAACATGTAATATCTTGAAATATGTCAAACCGACGAATAACCTATTACCTGCACGTATGAAATATATAAAAATGTTAGAACTGAAAAAAATCTAATAATTTGCTTACGCATTCGGGAGCTATTTAAACATTCATATTGAATATTCATAATCTACAGTCGTAAAAGCAAGTGATCAAGTGAAATCTACAGTACATAAAAAATAAATAGGAAACATTGTTAAAATATTTTTCGGTAAACAAATTTAAAGATTTTATTGAAATTACAGAAAAAAATTAATGTTGAAAAATAGTATCATTTGAAAGATTAGTTTAGATTTTTTTTTATTTCTTTTTTTATAAAAAGTCTAATAATTGATAATGTTATTATTAAATTGTATTAGTTTTTAATTAAAAATTAAAATTATTTCAAAATTATTAAATGTGACAAATTAATATTATTAATAATTACAAAATTATTAAAAATAAACATTGCGAAACTTGAACTGTCAAACAACGGTCTGCCGTTTAGAGAAATTTCATAAACTTTTGATCACACGTAATGCCAGCCTAAAGTTCACAGCATAGAAGGAAAAAAAGTAAGAAAAGAAAAAAAAAGCGAGAATCGAACAGATAAAACAATACAATAAAATAAATTACAAAGATTAAAAAAATTGAAACCACACACTGATGATACGATACTGTAAAGTAAAATCTGTTTCCAGCAATAAATGAGAAAAAGATATTCCGTACTTTATAAAGCCATAATTTCTGAAAATATGCATTTTTTGTTACTCTTTCTTCTGATAGAGATATACGTTCTCGCCATTGATCACTTGTTAATTTGATCAAGAAAGTTTCGTTACTTAATATCAATGAACAAATTTTCGAAAACTTAAATATTATGTTCGGAAAAAAGAAATCCATTATCATTTTACAGCCATCTTCCCAGAAAATAATGGAAATAAATCCATTATTTTCTCCCTAGATGGCTGTGAAATAATAATAGATTTCTTTTTCCCCAACATAATATTTTGGCAGAATGATGAAATGAAAAACATTTGAGAAATCCGGGAAAGAAAAGGAGGTAAATCTTTGATATGAGGATAATACCCAACCGCATTTTGTAAATCGTTTCGACACGGAAAACTGTTTAGTGAAAAAAAATTTTACAGTTATTCTCTGTAACCATCTAGTTATCGCTTAATGGCTTATATTTTGCCATGGACCGTTAGTTTCTTTGTGAACTGATTATGTAATGAAATTCTATCGCTCAGCTACAAAAGATTGGTTCGGTGCATTCCCCTCCTCTCTAATTATCATGCACATGCCGGGTTTAGACCTTTGTCGAAGCTTTGTTTTCCCGAGCGACTTTCACTCGAAGGAAAGGAGGATTGTTTCAGGGGCGAAGTGAAGCGCCGACACTTTCTCTTTTCGGTTTTCAGGCGGATGCTTTCATCGCACGAGACGGGGGCAGAGCAACTCCTACTGGTTTCGAGGAAAGCAAGACTGGGGCAAGTTTAAAAGAGCCGAACTGAAAGAAAAGGTTGTTCCGTTTTCTGAAATACTTTCACTCAATTTAATTTCTGTGCGTTTCTGAAATCAATTTATTTAGCCTTCAAAATATTTTTCATTTGCTGGTCCTATTGGCAGAAAATTTGTTTGAATATTTTTTTCTTATCTACGAAACATAAAGAAAGAATAGTTTTTGTCAAAAACTTTGAAATCGAGTTTTTGACGACTGTCCCCTTCCTCCACCCCTTCTAAAACAAGGAGGTATAAAAATAAGTTTTCAAAATTTGTTTTTGGAAAATACATGTCTGAGTCAAAAGTTATTTAAAAATGCTTTGAGCGAGACGAATCAAATTTGATGAGTCTTTACACCAATATGAAGATTCAAACAAATTTTGAACTAAATTTGCTCAGAAAATGTCTGTCTGGCTATACAAATATGTTAACACGTTAATTACAAAATAAAGAAAGCTAAAATGATAAAATTCGGTGCATAGATTTAATATATATTGTGTCGACATCTATCAAATTTTGAACCCATTCCAATGAGGAATTAATAGAAACATATAAAGGCGATAGCTGAAAAGAACACAAACATAATTCACATATACTAATTTAAGTGATTTTGTAGACAACAAAAGTATATTTCGTTACAAGTATATTTCCATGTTTCAATCGGTTAAGGAGAATAATACATCTAAATAACAAATTAGGTTTTTGGATACTCTTAACTGCATTACAGGAGCTAATCGCCAAAAATCCCACAATAGATTTAGTAAGGATTCTAAATTCAGGCCAAAGTTTCATATTTCGCAATTACTGTGCGCCAAGGGTTGGATGAGGCTTTATTAGATAGTGTTCGAGAAAACTTTGGAAAGACCTCTTCTGCTGATTTTATTCTTAACTATTTCCTTCGGGAAATGAGAAATGCTGGAATCAGTTTTCAGTTATAAAGAAATAATTGACCGTTGTGCAACGTTATTTGATTCCAATATAACTTTTAGATTAATATTCGCAGCATAGTTTTTCGTCTGACGTGTATTAAAAATATTGTAACAAAAGAGTAGTAATAATGTAATGTAAATAAAGGAGAAGTTTCATTCTTTAGGCATTCACTGTTTATAAAACAGCGAACAGGTCAGTTCGGAACATAAGCTAAAACATCGAATCCTGATGTTCACATCTTTTTCTTGAAATTTTCCATACTTTTAAGGACCAAAAACATTTTCAGTCGTACTCCTGTATATTTGTCACGGAAAAACATTCCTCTAATCAAAGGAGAAACATACCTTTCATACAGAGACAAGCAGGGGGGAGAACACGGCGTTCTTATAACAAACTTCACATTTTTGCTTTCGGTGACAGATTGTTAATAACTTTCATAAATGCGAATTTTTTTT
>JAOUZG010028934.1:1986913-2013708 GCA_026289955.1 Argiope argentata | reverse complement strand
TACTTTAATCTAGTTAGTTTTAGTTTAGTTAGCTTATTTTAATCGTTTTATACAAGACCAATCTTCTGGGGGTGGGGGAGTGCGGCGGATATTATGGAACGGAGCTTCAGGATTGAGAGGCCCCGAAATGATGAAGAATTAAAATAATATTCCGTATTAAAAAAGCGTAATGGAAAGACGAGAAGAAGAAATTTAATTTTAAAAATCGACACGTTTGGAAATATCCGGGTATATTATTGTTTTACGCAAGTATTCAACACATTATAAACATAAGAGAATAATTTACCGTCATTTACCTCACCTATTAAGTAAAACAGTGTATAGTGTTTGAAAATTCAGATTATAAAATATTTAATAGTGGTGGATCTTATGTTCGTGCCAAGATCATACCTTCCCGGTGACAAAAAAATTATCTGAAAAAAAAAAAAAAAACAAGAAACTCTAAACTTTAAGAAGAAACAAGAAGATACGTTTTCTTGTCTACAAAGGTTTTCTTGGATTAAAAATGCTTCAAAATCAGGAGTTACAATTCAAATGGAGAAAAAATATCTTCACAAACTGCACATCTTGTGATGGAAATGCAAATACAGAATTCTTTAAAGAACTATATATTTATACGAATATGATCGAATTAGAAAGATAACGAGGAAAACGACGATATATTTCATCAAGTGATTATAAGTTCTCCATATTTATGACCAAGTCTGATAATAACGAATAAATTTAGACTGTTACGTTAAAAACGGACATGTCTAATACAAAGGATGTTCTCCGGAAATGATGAAGATAAATCGTTTTCCACTACGTATCATTGAAAAAATGTCAAATGGTGATGATCAGCTTCGCAGCTGATTAATGGATTCAAAGGCAAAATACTCGATATTTTGTTTTTATTGAATACTATTTCCGAAAAGATGTGGAAATGAGCAATCCTCACGACTTATTAGGGATTAAAGTAACTGGAGATAGCTGTAATTAAATGAAATTAAAGACCATGAGCGATTTATTGGTCACTTTAATTCGTTTATCACTTAGAAAACATTACTAAAACGACTAAATTTATGTTCGACTATTGATAAAAAAATCAAGTTAAAATAAATAAATAAACAGGACAGAAATATTTCAAAATATGTGATTTCTTCTGATTTGAACATGTAGTTATCGTCCTCTTCGAAGAACCCCTAATAATGGAAATTTTTGAAGTTTAATCGAATTAATTAATAAATAAGGTTCTTTGCTAATGGGCATATAAACAGAATTAAAAATAGAATTGTGCTTTATTTAATAATTTCTGAGTTGGGAAATTAAAATTAAAGTCTTTATAAAAACATCCACGTACTGTAGTGTCTAAATGTACCCCTGATATTTAATACAAGAAACAAATTCCAGTCATTATTAGGTATACGAATTTTGAAGAAAAAGATTAACAATAAATTAGTCATTTATAGTGTTTTAGAATGGCTGATGTGACAGAAGAAGGGCTAAAAAAATTCTTTTGAAAAGATTAAGTAGTCTTAATTTAGATATTATAAATTGTAATGGGCAGGCATATGACAACCGTAACAACTTGAAACGAAAATATAAGGTGTACAATCTAAAATATAAGCTCTGAGCTCTAATGCAATTTATATGCCTTCCCAATTACATTCTTTTGATTTATTAATTTGTGATGCCATTTCTAGTCATGCCTATTGTAATTTTTTTGGGATATTACAACGTTCACATTGTTCATTTTCTGCATCTACAAGAATATTACTCTTAAACCATCGTGCGGCACTCGTTGCGAAATCAAATCAGATTCGGTAAAAACAGTGTAACACATTTTGAAAATTTTGTAATGCCCCAAAAGGATTTATTGATGCAAGTATCGCTCTCGAAGCTAAAAGTCTGAAGGATTCATTAGCAGAAGTGCCATTTATTTTATGTTTAGTAATATAATTTTGCAATATTGCCCAAATTTGTCAATTTCAATAAATTATTTCGTTCAAAAGCAAATGATCCTGACTTATTTAATTTAAGACGATAGATTTAAAATTGATATTCAAAATTTAATACATTTTTAGAATAAGTGAAAATGATATTATGTAAATTTGAATATTTCAGAAAATTTTTCTGAAAAAGAAAAAAATTATGTTCCGAAAAAGCAAGTCAAAGTCAGAAACCCCGATATAGGAAGTTATGTTATTTTTAACAGCATAATTGGTTTTTTTATTGCACAAAAACAATTTAGATTTAAGAATATTTCAAATTAGTTTATATTTTTCTAAATTAATAATTTCAGTCATTGGAGAGAGTGCTGGGCACTCTTTCAACAAATTAAAATTAATAAGGAATTGTCTTCGATCAAGTATTCTGCACAGAAGGTTTAAATGATTTTACTATATTAAGCATAGAAAAGGAAATTGGGAGAAAATAAAGAGTTTTAATTTGAAAAAAAATGAAATAACAGCTTCGAATAACAATACATGTTCGTGTTTGTACTTTTTTTTTTCTACTTTACAAAAAATTTGAGGCTCCAAATAGTTTTTTTCACCCAAGCATCTTTATAGAGAAGGGCAGTCCTGGTTTTATGTATACTATAATTCGATTCTTTTATATGTTGTCTCATGCTCTTATAAATAAAAATGTTACTCTCCCATTGGAACACGTGCCAGTGCACGTGTTCCAATCTTTAGATTTCTAGGAACCTTCACTCCCTATTAGTTTACCTTCTGTGAGTTTCTGTTTTCAATTTTATTTATCCTTGCCTTGACGATAAGTGAAGCACTCTCAGAGAGAAGCTACCGTCTTTTTGATTCTTTGGATCAACTGGTAACTCGACGTGTTGATCATGCGTGACGAAATATGAGACTGAAATCCTAAGAGCAATAATATTGGTAACTACTCATCAAAATGTTACTCGCGCTTGGAATCAGGAAGAACAGCTCTTGTCCCGTACTCGGCATGCTTATAGATTCTATTTTACATTAAATTAAATACTGTTGGGAATATTCAGAGCTTGTGGCTACACCTTCTTCAGCTCGGTAATGGGAGATGCCAGGGTGATTGAATTTCCAAAACAAATATCGCTCAGGTGAATATCCCTTAACTGTTAGATTTATCCTCAACATTTAACCCTTTCATACGTCATTCATCGAAATACGTATAAATATGTCTTTAAAATAGTTTTTCCAACTCTCGCATAAAAAGTTTCGTTACTGCATCTGTTAGGTAGTCTCTTTTTTTGTGAAGATCCACAGCACAGCAAATTATAAAATTAAAGGTTTTAGCGAAAATATTTCATATGCCTTTAGAATTTTCGTTTTATATTATATCTGTCCTATTGAAAAGATGTTCAGTGTTCTCTATAGAAAATATCTGAGAAATTAGAATTGCAAAGATATGCCAAAAATATGCCAAATTAATATTTGATATGATTCTTCCCACAAATCATTACGTTTACACCATTTACTGTTCAAAATTACCCGAATTTATATATGCAAGATACATAAAATTACTCTTCCGAGCAACATAGCCCAAACCCATTCAGATTTTCCAATGCCTGCGTCTTAACACCTTGTAGACTTCTGCTCTACTTCTTGAGCCTGTTGTGCAGAAAAAGATCAATGAGTGCCTTGCTGTGTACTCTATAAAAAATGCTTGGACTGAAGTGATAACCATGCATCGCTTCTCTATTATGTGAATGCTGGATATTTGATAAACTAATTGTGAAAAATTAACTAAATTACTAAAACGAAGATATGGTAATAGAAATATACAGTTAAATTAGGATTTAAATAAATTTGTTGGATGGAAAAACAATTAAAATAAAAAGTATACACTCAATTTTTTACTCATAATACACTTTAATTAAAATCTTAAATAAATATATCGAACTATTACTTTATTGAATATTAACCGTATCTGCTAATTTCAACAAGAATGAGTTCGTCGAATTTCTTTCCACGAGATACTCAAATTTTCACTAAAAAAAGCACAAAATATGAACGGTAGCACATTTAGGGTGATTTTAATCTTTCTGTGTGCTATTGATAATGATGTAAAGATAGAAACGATTGTCTAAAGTAGAATGCATGAAAATCCTTGGAATGAAAATAAATAGAATGAGTGGTACAGTTATTTCCAGATCTATCGGTAGATTTAAAATAGAAATCAATAATTTTTTTAAAGATCTTTCAAAGTATGGTAACTAAAAAGCAATAGAAAGCCCAAATGCGCTTTCAAGGCGACAGAATTCATTCGTTTTTTGATGGAAGTGCGGCAAAATAATAATAATAATGTCTACTTTTTAATGAATTCCTGATTTAAGCTTAAAATTTGCCAGCTGAATTGCCAGCTATATTTTCAATTCCAGCAAGAAAGCACTATTTAAAATTACAACTTGAATCACCATATACCAAGAAGCATAAATTAGATCACTTAGCATTTGCTAAAAACTTATATTTTGCTTCGAGATGAATGGAAAGATACAGTTTCTTCGGATGGCAAGAAATTGTATTTTCTGACCAGGTGGCTTTAGAATGTACTGGTATAAAATTAAAAAATAAAATTTTGCTTTTCCAAGCGATATGGAGATGGATCGGTCATGGTACGGCAAGCGTTTGCTGCTAATGAGATGCTACCATATGTGGTTAGTGGTATCCACCAGTATCAATGAATGCTATAAATATAGATATTCTGGACGATACTTTGCTTCTCAATGCCTCAGCCATTATATCAGGAGACTGTACATTTCAGCAAGATAATGCCATCGTCTTATGCTGCTCATTCAATAAAAGCTTGGTAGGGGGCAAAAGACGTCCTTCTGTTTAGTTTATCATTCTATATTCGGGATTTAAACCCAATGGAAAATATGAAAGACATACTGACTTCATTCAACTGAATGGTTTCGAAATTTATACCGGATAATTTCTCATTGTGTTTCATAATTTTTTATCAAACTAACATTCATTTACAGGTACAGGTAAGGACAAACTAAATCATTTAAAAAAAATATGTCTTCTACCGTTAATGGATGTATTCAACGAACTAAGTCACGGAGGGTCAACCACAGAACCTCCAAACTTTTTATCCGGCGTTACATGCCGAAGAAGTTTCTGTCAACTGAATGGGGAGAAATTGGGCTTTCTACCAAAATAATCTAGTTCAGTTATTCGGATTTCCTTTTTGTGGATTTATCTATTTTTGCTGAAAAACATACATCTAACTTCTTATGTAAAAGGAATTCCGATGGGCGTTGCAAGATGTTGCCTTATAATGCAACAATTAATTATGGAAAATTAAGTAACCTAATTCTTTTTCTATCATAAAATCTTGTGGCGAAATTTGCATCATAGAATGTTGATTGGAGATTATTCCTAACTACACAGAATTTTAGTTGATACTGAGACTTAAATTTGATCATACAAATGACATTTTCCGATGTTTTTCACACTTCGAATGAAATTTTATGGGCTAATATGCATGCATTTTTATGTTATCTTTTTATTCATTTAATTGATTCAAAAATGAAGAACTTATAACATCCTCCGACTTTCCCAAGTTTCATAATATCGCAAGTGGATCCCCAAATATTATTAATTGATTGGTTTAAAATAGAATAAAACTTAATTTTACATCAAGATGAGGTGAACAAGTATCACCAATTTTGGTCTATAGCAAGAAATATTACATTGCTTTAGCATTGATTTATTGATAATTTTTGTGTTAATTCAAAGTTAAAGACGAATTGATTCTAAAATTTTAATATATATTAGTATACATTTTTTATTACGTTTTACACAATATATAAAATAAATTTAAGATGTAAAAAAATTGAATTAGCTATTAATTTTATGTACAGGTTTATTTCTAACTACATTATTTTATCCGATGCAACTCTGTTGGCATTCGATGCAACATTCGATCACAAATTGGCGACCAAAGTGTAAAACTTTCTTCTCTGTTAACACGCCCTCTTTCGCGCCATAAATCTTGCCGCTTTAATCAATGTTAGGTGAGAACTAGAGCTGGGGTGCAGGTCTCAATTTGAGCCCCGCTGACATTTTTACTCTTTGCCCGCCGTTCCCTGCGAAGCATACGAGATGATAATATCATTAATAGAGGCTCGTTAAAACACCAATTAGGTTCCCTAATCAGGAATGGGTAATTAACGGGCACACACATCGTGTTACTGGTCGATCCACCAGAGGAGCAATGCCCTGCCACTTGAGCCACTGGACAACAGAAGTGCTCTCTTCTCTTCACTTCAGTTTCAATCATCTTTCCTTGCACTGAAAAGATAATCAACAATAATGGAGTAAGTTGACGGTGTGACGCGTCATTTAGTTTAGTTTAATTAGTTGTAGTTTGCTTGGAAAGGGAAGATTAGGGATTTTTTAAAGACCATTGCGTTTGAGGGTAATTATTACATAATTACTTGTTGAATATCTTTGAATAAACTGATAGGGCACTTATTAAAAATATTTAACTTTTATAATGATAACTTTTGCAATGAATTTTTTTGGTTTTTATTCTCATAATTCAAAGACTTATGATGCAGATAATATCCTGCCCATTCCCTAATTAAAGTTTGTTCTCTCTGTTTGCCGTAATCGATGATAAACGGAAAGCTATTTTTTCTTTGTAATCGAAGTATTCCTTTTATAGAAATCATCCTTTTAATAGTAAATGATAATATGTCTTAATAAAGGAATAAAGTATTAATTATTAGTTTTAATTACTAATTAGTAGCAAGTAACTTGTTAATTTTATGAAATCTCAGACTGTTCATTGCTATACAAACTTATCTATTGCAGAATTCCTGAATAACAAATAAGGAATTTTATTTATTGATGTATTCGGCATATTCAAGTTTGGCTCTGCGATCAGGCTTCGTGTATAAGTTTTACTGATTCATTCCTTCACGTAATTATTGATACGATTACGAACATGTAATTTAAAAAAAATCGTTGAAGAGGTCATTTCCTTAGATAGCTTACATCACCAAATGATATTATCGAGAGATGCTCTATCTGGGAGCAGACAGTGAATGGTTCTAGCAGTAGAAAGGCTCACAGAGTCGTCGCATATACGTCAGGATAAACATCACTCTCACTTATTTCACGACTCGGCAACATTATTAGTAACATTTATGACTACGTTAATATGCTTGAAACTGGGTCATTTTTAAAATGCATGCACGATTTCAAAGAGTCCATCCTTAACCATAAGCCTTCAGAATTGTACAATGTGGGGCAGAAATGCTGAAAAGCATTCAGTTCCCTTTTAAGAATCAATATTTCAGCATCTGATAATGATGAATTATAATTCCTTGATAAATTTTAAAACTTTAACATTTAGAATAAGAATACGATTGTCTTGCGAGGGTGAATGCTCATAGCTTTTCAAAACTGATTGATGTCTTTCAAAAGTTTTCTTTGTCTATTTTCCAAGGAGAGAAATATGTGTATTAAAAATAATAAACTTTGGCTTCGATCAGAAAATTAGGCAGGAAACAATTTGAATCTTAAAATTTACACCCTTTAGAATTTTTGTTTACATTCTTACAGAAACTTCCATATTTTAAAAATCTCTCTTTCATTCCTTTTTAAACTTTATTAATGTCATTCTTTGTACTCTTGCTGTTACTTGCCGCTTTCCTCAGATAAAAGAATTTTGTCAATTTCTTAATAAGTACTGTTTCCTCTAATACCAATTTATTACTTTACCATCAAGAGTATTTAATAATATTCGAATCCGACCTTTTAATTCTTGAAACCCTGGATATACTATCTATCATATCTATCTCGAGAGGTTCTTGCGTCCAGGAAGTAATCCATAAATGGTATTGTCAATACTTTTTGCTGAGGGGACATCACCTTTGTCATCCCCTGTGTAGGAATAAAATCACGAACCTTTATTCAGGAATCCATCTTGGTCATCAGAGCTGAGTTGTTTTATTTCTTCTCCCTGTCTTCCAGAAAGATATTATCTACTTCCTTCTATTGGATTAACTTGAATTCTTTATTAGTGCTTTCGTTTCCTCACATTTCCCCTTTCCGAGGAGAGGACAAAGTGTTTAACTCTTTTCCTGCATTATGCATCAGATTTTCGTGACGGAATGAAAGGCATTTTTTCCAAATAGGTTCTGGAAATATATGCTGCACTTTAAGATCGGGCAGAGTCATTCATCGCAACCATGAAAAGTTACTGCAGTTTTATTTATGCTTCTTAACCGAATTTCTCATAGTTTTATTCATTTGTGGATGTATCTTTCCATGTTAATAATTTGCTATATCGGGCATATTTCTGTGCTGTAAATAAAATATGCTCTGTTTTATGTTTCGGCACAAGTCATAAATCCCTACAGTTTCTCAGAATGTATAAATAATCTTAAAAGTTATTGCAATTCGACCATATAAAACTGTATTTATAAATATGTGATTGCATGACTTTGCATTCGTAAGAATTTTTCAAATGGTTTGAATTGAATATAATATCCAAAAAAATGTATAAATATTTTATTTCGAATTCACTATCTGATTTTCATAGTCAGGTTGATAGAATATAACATTCAGAGCAACAGCCAAAAATTACTTTTTGTGTACAAAATAAATGTAATTTTAAACTAAGACAACATTTCATTAGAAAACCTCATATAAACAGATATAAAAATTAAAAAATCTCTTTTGAATTTTATGATATTATTAATATATTAAATAGAAGTTCTAATACTGAATACTAAAAACGAGTTTTTTTCAAATTTAATTAACAGAATTTTCATCTACTTTTGCGTTGTAGTATGAATTATTATTTTGATTTGTGTTTTGATTCATCTCCAAAAATGCCAAGTGCTTCTAACTACTCCAAATACATTTGAAGCAAAAGTTCTATATAATACCCAACTTCACCTGTTCCTTTAAAAAATAGTAAACAACCACCCACTACATTCCACTTCTTATTATGCTACTAGCGGTTCCTTTGTCTTCATTAGTTAGACTTCAGATTTAAACGAAGGCATTGAGAAGTCTCGGTTTTATAATCGTGTAAATTTCGTTCCAGGTGTTAAAATGTTCTTCAAATGGTTGCCATCTTGGATTTCTGCAAAGAACGAAGCTCCATTTGTGAATGTTTAAATTTCAATTTTGTAAAATCGCTATAAATTTCTGTGGATTGCCATATCTAGCAAGTTTTCGCTTGCAAAGATTATAGACAACCTTAATACATTCTTGTAAGATATTGCAAAAAATTTCATTCGATTACTTACACTAGTGCATGAGGATTCGTAGGCGATGAAATGCGGTCGTCTGTTCGCTCTGTGAAACAAAAACTTCAACAATCAGGAAGTACTTAATGTCGCTTAACGTGTTAAGCTCAACGCCTGTATTGCCTACTATTATGTTTAGCCCACAATTCTCTACTAATGCTCTCGGTACTTTGATTCCTCTCCCACACAAGATGTTTGCCATGTTTTAATGAAATCCATTAAAATATTTTGATGAACAACATTTTGGCGCATTTTTTAAAATTTATAAATATTAATTATTTTTTTACATTGTTTTTTATACAGTTAACCATAGGCAACGGCACGGAAAATTTAATGGCAGTCACCATTGGCTGATTCCGCTCGAAAGGCAAGTATTGGTGCTGATGACTCGCGTCCAACTTCACATGATTGTTGAGTGAAAAATGTTCTAAGTGCACACTTGACTATCGCTAAACAGGTTCAACCATTTTTTTTTCGGTAAGGGAAACAAACTGCGTATGTTTTAGCAAAATATAAATGAAATGGAAATGATTCTAATTTTTTTTAAATTTCTTTAAAAATAATTCCTTTTAGGCTAAAGAATGTTCTGTAAAATTCTGTGATTTAAAAATTTTCAAGGCATCTTACAGAATATCCTGACCTTTGAATTCTGACTTTCCAAATCTTTTACTCCTATCTGGTTCTTAAATAGAAGTTTATTTTTTAAGAATGGTTTTTCAAAAATGTTGTGGATTTTTAATTAATTGAGAATTAATCGAAATTTTGGTATTTTAATTGTTGCACATTATTGCACATTCCTTTTACCTAATTTTAAAATTCGGAAAATTCACTTAATTTCCAATAATTTGTAATATTGCTGATTAATGATATAAATTCAACCGACTTTATTGCATCCTGAACCTTTTATTCGAAAATCTTTGCTAACATTGAAGTTATGATTTAAAAACAAAAATAACTTATTTGGACATTAAACTCCAGAGCAAAATTTTTCCTTACAATTTTATTTATTAACGTGCTAATATTTTTAGGTAGGAATTTTATTTTCAAATTGTGTCATGTAAAAAATTGTATCGCATTTAAAGCAAAGAGAAGTAGGCGAAGACCGGCCTCGACATCGCCATCCTTTGATGTTTTCTTCTGAGGCATGGAATCTCCTTTAAATTAACTTTCTCAATTCGTCCAAAGTCAGAGAGAAAGAGCAAACTGGACAGTGAATTACTTTTACTATAACCGCTGGGAGAGGTCACCCCAAACTTTTTCATGCATTCTATAAAGGTGTATTCGAGAGAACACCCTGTACGGCATAGGAAACTAACAGTTGGGAAATATTATATTTTGAATTTAACATTTTTATTGTTAAATTTACCCCAAGAACTCGGAATTCTTGGCGACCGTTTTGGGAATTAATCCCTGGCATGTGGCTGATAGTATTTGAAAGTGCGCTTGTAATCGCAAAGTCACCGACCTAATTTGATGCATGTAAGGCATTGTATTTTTGAGTTGCCGCATTTAAAGGTTTTTTTAAAGTATAGACAGACAGACGGCAATGCCATGTTGGATATGACTGAAAATTTGATCGGTCTCTACACCATAAATGTCAAATCTGTACATCAAGTTCTATCTTTCTGGTTCTCTCTGTTTCGTTTTTAACTTATGTTCGAATGGGCGGACTTTCTCGGGACTGATTTCCTTCAAAATTTGATAGAAATCTTCTAATTTAGAGAAAATACTGCATAACAAATTTCATCCGTCCTGCTGAAAGCATTTTTTAGTTATTTCTGTCACAGACAGACATTTTCCAAAAACATTTTTTTTTCAACTTAGGCGAACTAAAATGTGGAGATTCATCAAAATCAAGCATTCGAATGTTTTGACAATGACGGTATTTTCTCTATACTTCTTATAAGGCAAAATAAAATGAAAAATATGATGGAAACATCAATTCATAACCTTATTCAAAAACAAGTAATATAAATGTAATTTTTTAAAATTAATTCCTACTTAGTTTAACAAAGAAAAATTTTATATTACTTACTTTAAATAATTTAATTAAAGAATTACAATTAATATAAATATGAAAATAAATGACAGAGTCACGTGTCAAAATAGAAAGCGAATTTCCTGGCAATTTTCCTTTCTATACATGGTGTTTGAACTCGCAGCCGAAGGGCTGGGAATCCAACGACATACCAACCAGAATATCCCGGCCTAACGATTGCCATTGCTATTGACAATTGATTAAAAAATTATACTAGCATTGCATTTTCAAAGCCTATTGCGGATTTCAAGCCAATTGTGGCAACTCAAAATAAGTGATTTTCCTACATAAGTGGGAGTACGCAATACAGATTAGAAAATTCTAATTTTCTATATTCTGTAATATTTTAGTTCGAAAGTACTTCAAAATGAATCGAAAAAATCGGTTAATTAGCAATATTTGATTTTAAATGCATCAAGCATTGTGAAAATAAACGGAATCGTTTCAAATAATCTGCCGTAAACTTGTTAAGCCTAACCTCATTGACGTTTGGAAAAAATAAACTGAATTCGTTACTTATTTGGCGGCGGAGAAATGAAGATTTTTGGCGAGAAAGTTAATTTTTAATTAATTAACAAAAAAATCATTGAATTAATATTGGAATAAACTGTATTAGCATCAAATGCTATCCAGAAGAAGTTTTAAATTTACTTGATCTTGATGGGATAAATAAAAAGTATTTTATTAACGATTGAAAATTTGTACAAGATTTCATATATTTGTACAGATTTGTACAAGATTTTATATATATAATATGAGAGAGAGAGAGAAAATAAAGAAAAAAGACTTTTTAGGTAAAGACTATTTTTTTATTTTATCATTTTGTTCACAATATGTATATGAGTATAAATATGTATATGAGTATGAGCAGATATATGTATATGAGTATAAATATGTATATGAGTGAGTTCACAATATGTATATGAGTATGAGCTCACAATATGTATATAAAACTATAAAAAATTTATGAATGTCCTTTCTCATTGCATGATAAATCCCTTTTTTATATATATACAAGGAAATTTAGTTGTTCTGAGGAATTTTATGTGGTAAAATGTTCGCCCTTCTTATTTTTCTTCTTTTTTTTGGGGGGGGGGGCATTTTTGTTCTATCTGGAATTATAGACAATTTGTCAATTCTTTGTTGTGACATGGAAATGATAACAAAGTTGATGATGACTTGTTAAGAATTTTAATGTACGCATAAATTATAGGTTATCAATGTCTATTTTCATTACGTTTATGAAAAAAAAAAGATTCGATCAATTTTCTTTTTTCAATTGGAAATTTTTTAAAAAAGAATATCCTGGAAAATTGGAAGCTAATCACTTTAGTACCAAAAATGTAACAGAAATTAGAAAAATATTGTATTTTTAGTTTTTTTTTATCTTTCTATTTCATATAAAATTAAAAGCAGAAGAGGAAAATATCATTCAGTTGAAAAAATAAATAGAATAAAAGAATATATTAATTACTTTTCCAATCTAATGATACTATGTGAATACATTTTTCATACATCTCACAATTATCTGTTAGTAATTTTATTTACCGATGCGTAGATAAAAAAAATACCCATCCTCATACCAATTTTAAATCGTTCTCATTAATTAAATTCATATCTCAATCCTTTTAAACTCATTTTCAGCTGCAGTCGAAATTTTATTGCAAGCCCAACCGTTAGCACGTGACAGTGCCGAAATTCAAAATGCTAATTTGCGATGAGGAACAAACTATAAAATTCGAAGCTAACTGAAAATCCATAACAATTCAGAATGCGCATCAATTTCCCTTTTATTCACTTAACAGAGCCCGTCTCCGAGCGGCACGTCGTTAGCATTTTGCGAGTCCTTTCGCCACCGGCCGTTCCATCGCCTGTGAACATCGCCTCTATGCCGGGTGACGCCGGGGTTATTATGAACGACATTTTCAGCGTGCCATTACACGAAAACGTCCATAAAAATCTTCCCAAATGGACGATACGTGTAACCAAATGACTGCCTCCGTCCCCGCCCCTTTTCGGAAAAAGAGCAGCAGAAATCCCTCGGGGGTCGGGACGAGGTTGTTTATACGCCGTCCACACTTCATTAAAGTCTGTGTTCGATTACTTTATGCAAAGTGGCATTGTTTAGAGGAGAAAGGGCACGAGAAAATGGCTAACATCCGCAAAGCCGTTTTGGCGGGGGGTTTTAGAGAAAGTCGAACGTGTAAGAGACTGAGAAAATGATTTTATAGCTTTTAAAATAGGCATAATTCTTTCTGCCGATCGGGCTTAGGATGCATTATACGTTCTTACTGCAAGGAATATTTGGAGAAAAGTGAGAGGTTTGCTATGAATAGTGGCATAAAAAGATTAGGCTGAGCAATGTTTCAAGAGCACTTTTCAAATATTTCTTCTATTGGTCTTTTTATTAAAACGTTGATTCAACTTTCGAATTAATGTTAATTCAAGTAATTCAAAATAAAAAATAAAAAACAGGTGGGTTGTAAAATTTTGTTAGTAGCTTCCATTGAATATAAAAATGTGTTTTGCCCACAAGGCTTCTTTGTGTCCTCTTCATATCTCCTTTTAATTATCTGAAAACACAAACGAGCCAGAAACATTTAAAAATCAAACCAAACAATCTTCTAGAAATAAATTCCCATTGAATCATTTTTCCGATACGCTTCGTTTCTGCGTAAATTTTTATAATTGAAATAAGCATTTGTGAGTTTTTACACAATTCTATAGATAAGTAGTAATTCAAGAATCAGTTAAATGAGTAAATTAATGAATGAATGAATGAGTCAGTTAAATAAATGAAGTAATTCAAGAGTAAGTTAAATGAGTTAATATTGTTAAGTTAATTTTCATTCATAAGTTAACAAGTAAGTCTGTTGCCTAAAATCATGTGATTAAGTGATTCATTCACTCGCATTAATGGGCAAAGATATAAATTGCAATGCATTTTTGTAATTAAAATTTTTAAATAGTGTAAGAAAACTGATCCTTACTTTAGTTATTATCTAATAAGGAAGATACTATATTTTGATTTCAATTGTTTTAGTGAATAAACTACAAAATATTTTGTAGAAAATTCAATAGATTTTGCCTGCATTCTCTCCAAGCATACTGTCATTAGGTTTGTTTCGTCTAACCATGCATTAACTCCCAACCGATCCATCTGAATTTTATGATTTTTTTTTCCTGTGACTGAGCGGAGTGAGTTTAAAACCAGTTTAAATGAATCTCACTATCGATATTAATTATTTTTAATGCCTGTTTGTTATCATGTCAGAGCATGATTTTGGGATGAGGTTTTTGGCGTCAACAAAAATCCGTAGGTGAAAAATAAAAATTTTATTATCTGCACGAGCATCTCAAGAAATCAACTTTTAATGATGCGTTGCCATTACATTTACAAAAGCTCTGATTAAAAAAATTAAATTAATAAATACAGCAAATAAAATATAGAAAAATATCATTTTGAGCACATAATTATATGAAATGAAATAAATAGGATATGTGATATTTCTTTTAACCTTTTATTTCTATAAATGTACTGAAGAGGGGACATCTAATTAGCCTTTTTTTCTTTAAATATACTGATGAAGAGTCATCTAGTTAGCCTTTTTTTCTATGTACATAATGAAGAGGAGTCATCTAATTAGCCTTTTTTTCTATGAACGTTCTGAAGAGGGGTAATCTAATTATCATTATTTTCTATGAACGTACTGAAGAGAGGTAATCTAATTAGACTTTTACTTCTATAAATGTACTGAAGAGGGGTCATCTAATTATGATTTTTTCTATAAATATACTGAAGAGGTGTCATCTAATTAGCCTTTGTTTTGTATATATGTACTGAAGAGGGGTCATCTAATTAAGGGTACAATGGACGTTGAAACCAAAATTTCTCAATTTTTGAGGAATTGTTTTGAAATTTCCATCGTAAATGCATTTTATCAATCTAATGCATCAATAAAAATTTCATCACAATTTATTGATAACTTTTTAATTTTGTTGGTAAAAAAAAGAAAAAAGAAAGAAAATATTGTAGAATTTCAAATTGTTCCATGCGCATAAAAATAGAACATAAATGCAGATACATTTTTTAACTCTACAAAATATTTTGCATGCTTAAACTAATTCAAAATATGATTTTTTCTTTTAAAACTTGACATTATTGATTTTGTTTGAAAATTTTTAAAAAATCAAAGGAATAATATTACCTTAGGTCTTAAATAAAAAAAATATATAAACCACATAATTTATCTTAAAATGCAAAATTATATTATTATATGTTCATACAGCATAAGATAAAAGTTTCAGAGTTGTAACTAAAAATAGGATGCGCATGGAGTATTTGAAAAGTTGGACAGCATAATAAAATTTCATTTTGAGAAAAAGCTAAAAATATATTTCATTGATTTCTACAGACCAGAAAAATAATTGAAACAACTTAAATTTGTTAAATATTTGTGTTTATTAAAAAATTGTTTATTTTATGTAATACATACATCTATAGATTTATAATATATTTGTAAAAATCCACAAAGTATATAAAGGAAATACTTCTGGTGAAGCAAAACCAACTCCTTTTTTTATCATTAAAAAATGTTCAAATAAAAATTATACTTGTTTAATAACATTTAATAAGCCACAAAGATTAATTTATATTCATATAACATTTTGAAAATATATATGCAGCCACACACATACAAAATTCGAAGCAAATCAAAATACACCTGCTGCATAAATTATATCCTCATGTCTTTCTTCTAATTTGACATGTGCTGAGTTTTTGAATTTTTTTCACTTTATTGTTATTATATGATGGCAATATGATACATGCTTATAAGATACAATTTATTTTATATGATTAACTATTTTTTTCTGAATTTTAATAAATCAGCAATTCAATTTTGATATATTTTCTTTGTCGAGACAAGAAGGCCTTTACAACTCTGATGTTCACTTCAAAGATTTTTTTCTGTATGTTCCCTTTAAGTTCCTCCCTAAATGCAGAACCAAATTCCTTACCATATTTAGTACAGAATAGACATTTTTGATGAAAAAAAAAACTTGCTTGAAGGATTTGAAGAAAATTTTCCTGAAATTCAGGACGAAGAATATTCTTCAAAAAAGAATACTAAAGTGATTGCACAAAACAATGTAACTATTATATACAATTTTTTGATGATGAATTCACTATTTCAGGTTTATTGCAGTAGGTAGAAGCTTCCAAAATGTCATTAGAATTGCTTGGTTATGAATCAAAGGATTTCTTTGTCCATCAGATCTTAACATTTTCAGACTTTGTCTGCTTTTATTTGGACGTCCTTTAGGCTTTCGGTAATGAAAACTGATAAAAAAAATGTTTAAAACAAAATTTAGAAAGAAAAAAAAAGGTAATTAAAAGTAATTTTCAATTTTAACCCTGAATAGAACGGTTTTTGTATCTAATTTCAAAGAAACTAAAACGAGCAATTCGAATATGAAATGTACGATGAACGAATAAACAAACCAAAACAAACAATAAAAGAAAGAAAAAGTTTATAACATCTGCCAAAGCAAAAACCACAGCATAAAGTCAAAATTAAAAATAAGATCCAGTAGAGCGCTTGGAGGAAAACAAAACTTTTTTTATAGCAGCTGTCCAAATGAAAACAAGTGGGTGTGGCATCCTAATAACAATAACAAATAACAAAACGCTGATATTGAGCAAGCGAATTAAGATATCAAAATAATTTTTTTCTAAACGATAGCTTACAGTTTAAATATACATAAAAGATCAAAATAAAAATATCGCAAATTTCATCGATTTTTTACATTTTTATCGTCCATTGTACCCTTAACCAATTAAAGCGGTACAAAATTTTTTGGATATTTTGCAATGCTAAAGTGATTCATTCAATTAAACAATTAGAAGGAATAAAAATATAATTTAACTTGCACGAATATAATTTAGCTTGGCCGTTCAAGAAATTATGTTTTGAAATGAAACATTGAAATATTCATAGCAGATTTCATTTTAATCTTTTTTTCTTTCAATTTAATGCAACAATAAATATCAATTGTTATTGCAACCAAAAATAATTTTTTTTTGTATAAGTAAGAATAACTGTAATGTCACAAAACACATTTTGTTGCAGAAAATTGGATTTATTCAACATTCTATTTTTGACAATCGACTTTAATATTTTTCTAAAACTATAAAATACGAAAATAAAATGAAATCAAATAATTTAATATCTTCAATTACTATTGATCTGTTCTACAATCACGTCATACCGAAATACATAAGGAGAATAGTTTATCACATTTGAGGAGGGTAGATGCAGAGTATGTGATTAATGTTTGCATGAGCCCTTTGACGCGCGGTGGTATCACAGTGAAATTGCCACTTTCTAAAAATTATTTCTAAACGCACGATGGTTACTGATCGAAACACAAGGCTCTAAATTTATATGATAACTTTACTAATTCCCTGTAGATGCCAGCCCACTAGTTAGTATCTTTCTTACGTACAAAAAAAAAGCTTTATTTTTAATGCTATTTTATAATTCTTTAATTTATTTTTTTTCAGCAAAACAACAAATAAATTTAGCTCACACTCTCCCTATATATATATATATATATAGAGAGAGAGAGAGAGAGAGAGAGAGAGAGTTTAAATTTTCAATCGTTAATAAAATACTTTCTATTCGTTCAATCAAGTTCAAATAATTTTTTTAAAACTTATAGTGGATGACATTTGGTGTTGATGTAGTTTTTTCAAATATTAACTCATCAGTTTTTTATTAATTAAAAACTTTTTGTTAATTCTTGTTATCATATCTTTTCCCCAAAAATCTTCATTTCTCCATCACCAAATAAGTAACGAACTCAGGGAGGGAGGGGGGCACAATAATGAGGTTTGGCTTAACATGTTTTAGGCCGATTATTTGAAACGATTCTGCATATTTTCATAATGTTTGATGCCTTTAAAATGTAACATTGTTAATGAATAGATTCTTTCGATTCCTTTTGAAGTACTTTCGAATTAAAATAATACAGAATAGAGAAAATTAGGAATTTCTAATCTGTATTACGTTACCCCATCTGGTGTAGAAAAATGAGGCATTTTGCGTTGTCACAATTGGTTTGAATACTCAATTGGCATTAAAAATTTTAATACTAGTACAATTTTTTGATCAATTATTTGTAGTAATTGTAATTGTTAGATAGGAATAACCTGGTTGGTAGATCGTTGTATTCGCATCCCTTGTGCTGCGAGTTCGAACGCACCAGCCTAAGACTCTCCCAGTGTGGTGGACGTTAGTACATCTTTTGTGATTGCAAAATTCTCTATGTCGCGAGTAAGGCCCCTCCTTCCGTTGTAAAGCGAAACACGAGAACAACAATTGTAATTATTCAATAAAAAGTAACTAAAGTTTTTTTCTTTGTTAACCTAATTAGGAATTTGTTTTAAAAAATTTAAATTCCTTGTTTCGAATCAAATGTCAAAAGAAAAGTTCTTCATACTTGACATCTTTCTATGTAGTTATTCAGGGACATGCCACCGTGCACTTACGGCATGAGATTTCTCCACCACTTTAAATGCATCAGCGAAACAGGTCCGCTGACTCTCCAACACTGATGGCTGATAATTTATGAGAGTTTTACCGTGTGTTTTGTGGGTGAGGAATTCATTTATATTTTTGTAAGGTTTATGCGAACGGGATGGCTGAATTTTTTCTTTTCTGTTGCGCTCTTCTTATATTAGAAAGGTTAAATATTTTCTAATAATTATTTTTGAATGGTTAATTTAAATGTCATGTTTCTTCATAACTTTAATGCAGTGTTGATTGTATTTAAAGTCTAAATGCCAAGTATACAAATTGCCATTGCTTACTTTATTTGAGGATTACTTGCTACTAATAGTGTTTATTTTTTTGTTATAATATTTTCCAGTTGTAAGATTGTCCAAATAATATACTATATTGTATGTTTAGTATTTTTATCAATAAATAATGAATAATTAAGCTATAATATAGTTCAAATTTTTAACCGTTAATAAAATACTGTTTATTCATTGAATCAAGTTGAAGTATATATATATTTTAACTTGTAGTGGATGACATTTGATGTTAATACGGTTTTTTCAAATATTAATTCAGTAATTTTTTTAATTAATTAAGTCAAAAATCTTCATTTTCCCGCCTCCCAATGAGTAACGAAATCAATTTGTTTTTTCCCACGCCAATGAGGTTAAGCTTAACACGTTTTCGGTCGATTATTTTAAACGATCCCGTTTGTTTTCTTCATGCTAGATGCATTTAAAATCAAGCATTGCTAATGAATGGATTTTTCCAATTCCTTTTGAAGTAATTTCGAATTAAAATAATAAAGAATATGGAAAATTAGAAATTTCTAAACTGTATGGCGGCCCACGACTTATGTAGAAAAACCACCCATTTTGCGTTACCACAATTGGCTTTAAATCCTCAATTGGCGTTGAAAATTCAATGCTAGTATAATTTTTAATCAGTTATTTATAGTAATTGTAAGTGCCATGCTGGTTGGTTTGGCGTTGGATTCCCATCGCTTGGACTGTGAGTTCGAACACCATGCATAGAGAGGAGAACAGGAAATTGTCAGGGAATTCGCTTTCTATTTTGCCACTTAATATTGTGACTCTGTCATATTTATACCAATTGTCATTATTTAGTAAAGAGTAACTAAAATGAAATTTTTCTTTGTTATCCTAAGTAGGAATTGATTTTAAAAGGTTGTTTGTTATATTACTTGTTAAGTCTTAATTGTCACTGACTTGAAAATTTGTTTTCGAGCTCAAGCAGATGCCAACGTGGAAGTTCGGGGAAAACTCGTGCACGAATTTTTTGACGATCACAATACTTTCTGTATATACGAAGAAGTAAAAAGAATTTTTAAAATCAAGTCTTGGCGTGTGTATGTATATCAGCAAAACGAAACAAGTCACACAACTGAGGCATCCTCTTATGTTAATGTTTGATAACTGAAGGAAGGATTTTATCAACACTTTCTGAACTGAATAAATGCACTGGAAGTGAACACCGGCCATTTAATGACTCTACGGGAGATTTATTTGCTCTCGCAGTTGCCTCATAAGTTATTGTCTCACTTCGCAGGAAAGCAACTCTGAGACACAAAGAGGTTGCGCAAAATCGGCATCCTTTACCGCCGGGTCTGATGACTGATTGCGACGCCACACAATGGCCGCTCGGAGTAGATGGACGGACCTCCACCGCACGGTTGTCCACTATCAAGTGGGGAAGGGATTTCTTCATTTAGAAGTAGCCTCTCGCAATCGATGCGCGTAAGGCAGATTGCATCGTGATATGATACATATATAAGTGGAAAAAAATTAGCCTTTGTTTTGAAAATTCTGGTTTGAATTTTACTTGGCATTTAGATTTCCATTTATAAATAAAAGACTACGCAAATTTGCAACATACAAATAAAATAGATTTGCTCAGCTGGAATTTTGCGAGGGATTTTTAAATAATACATATGTTATTTTATTTATCTAACTAATCACGTTAGTGAAAGGGATTTTGATGTAAGTTTATTTCTTTACTCGGTAACTTTAGCATTAAAAAATGGTTTTTCGGCTTGCATAATATTTGTGTGATAAAAAAAAGTCTTGCAAAGTATGCTTCAGCTTAGAGCTACTAAGTTTTACGCAGCATTATTTTTGGGGAAGTAAGCACTCGACAGGAAAGAATTTTCGGAGCATTTCTTAAATATTTAATCAGCAAAATAATTAATCGAAATATTAATGTTTTCCCGATACACAGTAATTGCAGCATATCATCGTATAAAATAATTAAGAATTTCAAAAAATTTAAATTTCAGAGGTATCGATTTTTTTTCTTGTATTTTAATTTCATTGGTATTCGTAAAAATTATTAAAGTTTGAACAGCCTAGTAGTCAACATTTTTGTAAATTATAAATTTTATATCTTCTATTTCTTTATTAATTTGATTTTCAGATTTATTTTTCAAAAATAACAAATTATTAAAAAAAATAATCTTCAAGAATTTCTTACGTACTTTTGTTTCAAATTTAAGAAAATTTAAAAACTATTGGAAAAAAGACTGGTAAAAATTACACAGCTCAAAATAAAAAGAATTAAACAGTTTTTTAAAACAAGTTGTCGTTACCATGCAGTAAAATTTCGGACTAGTCTCGAATTTTCTTTGTGAAACCCTTCATAAAAAATCAGAAAATTCAAAAATAAATAAATAAATAAATAAAATAAATGTATAAATCTATCGCAAATGCCTGAAAAAGTGGCAGAACAGGTCCACAATTTCTTTATTAGGGGGTGAAATCAAATTAGATCGCTTCATAAAAGAAGAACATGATCTTTATATATGTGTGTGCGTGTAATAATACAACTGCGTTCTAGCGTAATAATTAAACAGCATTCTTAAAATTAAATGCTGTCTAAATAGAAATTAAGATGCAAAATCCGTAAATAACCTTCACCATCATCCTCAACAAAGGAAGATACATCTTGGATGAAATAATGGCAGCAATAGTGAAAACAATTTGAATTTTATTGCAACACTGAAATATGCAGCTGTAAAACATGTTTTGAAAACCAGTAGTAGAACTTTATGGGATGTTTTACTGCTAAACAGAACTGATTAATAGAAAGTGCTGCTACGAATAGAAATTAGTAGAATTTATGCAACAGTTGAATTATAACTATGGGGAAGATATTTTTTGTATTTTAAGGTAGTGTAATATTTATTTTTAAGATTAGATTTTTTAATTATGTCTTTTTTATTCCAGTTATTTTATAAAAAGTGAAAATTAAATCTATTATATGATTGTTTCAAATTCTAGTTATAATTTCAAAAATAATGCTCTGATGTATATTTCCTCATTTTTAGTAAAAGTAATCAAATTTATAATAAAAGTAATCAATTTAAAGTAATAAAAATAATTAAGCAAAAAATTAAATGCTTCCGTGACTAAAATGGAAAGAGTAAAAAATGTTATTACTTAAAAAGTTACTTCAAAAATGGAGGTAAGAATTACTTTTATAATCTAGATTTTAATTTTAAATACGAATGAATCACTTATGTGTATAAACACTGTTACTTCGAATCAATGTTTGAAAGTGTTTGAGTAGCTCTTAATTGAACATCAGAAGCATTTTTACTTCAATATCCCAACTACTGATTATTATAAAAGGAATTAGAAAAACGCGAAAAGATTTGTTTAGCAGTGAATTTATTGTACAGCTAAAAATAAAACCAAATGGCGACAATTAAAAAAATTATAATAACAATTTGGACATAAAAGTAGCATTTGTGGAAAACAGCTCGTAAGACAAACTCGGAAACTCATAATAAGCTTCAAACGATGGCAACTCTTGAGTGAAAGTCGCTGCGTTTAAGATGACGCTGCAGTAGTCCGAGGGAAATTCCCAGTTATGTCGGTTTCATTCACTTTGGAAGTAAAGATTAATTTAAAGTAGACGTCGATGCAAAGGAGCCAAATGAGCATTGAGTGAATAAAATTGGTCAGCTGAAGATGGAAAGACTGTGCGAGAAATGACAGATCGCCGATAGAAGTCGTTGAATGGTTCAAGGCGTAATAAAACGTTTCAAAGCCAATAATCAGATGGGAAATAAAGCTAAGATTGCCCACAATAAGATTTTCACCTAATCATATCGGCCATATTTAATAAGCAAATTGAAAGCACTTACTGCACCAAAGCTAACTGTTATTGATGAAAAGGAATTGGGGGAAAATGCCAATCTATCAGTAATAAGATGTACTCCATGCACTTCATAAGGCAAATAAAAATGGAAGTTCTCCCGACTTCATTGTTCTCCCTGGACATTAACTGGACTTCCATGGGCACTCAACCCCAAAGCCCCGATATAAAACCCATCGAAAATTTATAGGAACACCTTAATAAACTTACTAAATAGTAATAACACCTAGGAAGAAAAAAGTCCATAAATATGTTATTTCCAGTTATGATTTTGTAAAGAGTATTGTAGCAAGAATGGAAATAAGTTTTAAAAAATTGTTCTGAAAAATGGGTTCAACCTATGCCTGACCATTTTAAAATGGTTATAAAAAAACAAAGGCTTTCATACAAAATACTATTTTTCGGAATATTAAATAATTTTTTAACGTTTTTATCCGTTCTGAGTTTAGATTGTGCATTATTTTTTGTTTTGTTTAGCTTTTTGCCATAACTTCTGATCAATATAAATTAATTTATACTTTTTTATTTGATTTTATGATTGCAATAAATACGCTATTAAAAATTCATTAAATATGTTTCTTATTCAATTCCTACTATTAGCTCTCTCTCTATATATATATATATATACATATATATATATATAGAGAGAGAAAGAGAGAGAGAGATCTTGTTAAAATTTTCAACCATTAATAAAATACTTTTTATTCAGCCAATCAAGTACAAGAAAATATTTAAAACTTGTAGGGGAGGACATTTGTTGTTAATACAGTTTTTTAAAATTGTAATTTATTAGTTAATTTTAAAAAAACTTTCTCTCCAAAAATCTTCATTTTCTCTTCGCCAAATAAGTAACGAACTCAGGGGGTAGGCATAATAATGAGGTTAGGCTTAACATGTTTTCAGCCGACTATTTTAAATGATTCTGTTTATTTTAATAAGGTTTAATGCATTTAAAATTAAACATAGTTATTTAATCGATTGTTCTCATTCATTTTGAAGTACTTTCGAATTAAAATAACACAGAATATAGAAAATTAGAAATTTTTAATTTGTATTGCGTTCCGCAACTGGTGTCGAAAATTCACGCATTTTTCGTTGCCATAATTGGGTTTGAATCCTCTATTGGCGTTGAAAATTCAATGCTAGTATAATTTTTTGATCAATTATTTATAGTAATTGAATTTTTGGGGTCTTAATGGCCTGGTTGGTAGAGCGTTGCATTCGCATTCCTTGAATTGCGAGTTCGAACCTGTCAGGCGAGGGCCTTTCACTTGGGGTGGACGTTAAATGAGTCGTGGTAACAAAGTTCTTCTTGTCGAGAGTAATACTATTGGGTGTACTAGATCAAAGGTGATCATTCTCTGTTACGGGCCTAAATTTCTTTCCGTAGATAACTGCATGAATGAAGTCCGCCTTGTAAAGATGATTTGTCATGTACGTGAGCCAGAAGTCAGGCTTCTGCCCTCGATTGCTCAGGAACCCTTAGTCTCAGGAGCTACTGCATCCCTTCTTCCGTTGAACACGCGAACAACTTCCTAAATTTATTCCAATAACCTAAATAAGAGTTGATTTTTATATAACTTGTTTTAATTTAAAAAAATTTAACTGTATTAACATCTTCTCTTTGAGACAGAGTGTGGCTTAGACCTGACTGTCGGAATTATAGTTTAACTTACATAATTCGTTTGTTGCGAATCATGGACTGGCGTTTCTGGCCCATTAAAGCAGCGCTGGTAAGTCTCGCTCCTTAGCAGATATTCGATCGCTAAATCCATTCCAGCATCTAATGTGAGTGAATGACTCGAGGAAGCTCTGATGAGCTCGATGTGCGCCTCTCCGGGCGATTAGTTCTCTTAATTGTGTTCAGTCGAACAGATGAGTGGAAGAGAAATGATTACGACTCCCTTTCGACGAAAGTGATACCATAACATTTTTTTTGCCTTCTCGCATTCGAAATACAGAGAAAGTATTGTAATTGAAGAGACAAAGAGATTCGGCCATGAATAATTTGTTTAATTGATTCACGCTTCATAAACAATTTCGATTTCAGAAATTTCATTAGCTGGAGTTGATCTCAGAGAGATTCTTCTACTTAATTTTAAAATGTGCATTCTTCCATTATGAAGCTGTGTCAACTGCTTAAATTTTTTAAATTTGTAACAAACACATAGATGTCTGTTTCATTTCGATCACTCTAGAAATATTTAAAAATGGATCGCGATGGCAAAATCGTTGGGTTTTTTTAAAATCTGAGTGTGTTGATGCTTGACTCCTGTAGCGTCCGAAGACTCCTTCAGAGAGTCTAGTCGATGCTGATTGAGACAATTCAATTAGACGATGTTTCGAGCCAAAGCAACTATAGAATTTTTGCGATTGGTTTAATAAATAATATCAACCTGCTTCCGGTACTTTATTATATAATTCAAAAAGCATTTTGTGAAATTTATAATTCGCAAATTGCCTTACAACAAATATTCTACTAATTTTAGTGCTTTATTTCAAAATTAAATTCCTCAGAATGTCAGTAGTTAAATTTTTCGCTGTTTGTATTTAATATTTATATTAGAGTTTTCAAGTTAAATTAAAACCAATGACCAATAATAATTTTTTAAATACCTGTGCCTTTAAAATATTATTTTAGTTTTAAATACGCTAATTCATATTTACAAAAGTGAATTATGAAATTCTAATTATTTCAATGCTTTGTTGAATAAATGCCGCTAAATATAACGGTTCATTAAATGAAATTTAATTATAAAGAATTATAAATAAAAAGTGTTAAGTTTTTATTCATTTCAATTGCTAAGTTTTAATTCAATTCAATTAACTCACATCATTAATTCACGTCTTCTATATCATCATTCTATACGTCTTTCTCTGTATCATCATTCCATATGTCTTCTATATCATCTTCATTAATTCACGTCCTGGTGCAACTTCAAGTCTAAACATCCTCCCGATGGTGTGATGGGGAAACTTGAGGAGGGTATGCCAGCTCAGATCATCTGACCGCGGTTCAAAATCATGAGGTCCGTCCCAAAACAATCCTAGAGTTGCTTTAAAGCGGAAGATTCATTTGACTGGGCTAAAAAAAAACTAAATCATACGAAGCTTCCTTTTGTTATTCAAAGAAAAAGGAAATAATCAATTGCCATTTTACATGTGTTGTTTAAAAAAAAGTTCGTGAAGTCTAATAACAGCGTTCCATCGTCAAAGATTTCGGATGCCCGTCAAGATACAATTTCTCTTACTTCTTCAGTAATGAAGGCCATTTATTTGGGGGTAGAGACGCCGTGTAATTTAGATGCTCCGCCATGCCTTGTCGTCCGGTCTTTCCTAATGCGGGCCGCGAAATTGTTCCTCGAGATCGGGCCGACGGAAAACTCGTAAAGTCGCCTCGTTGCTCGTAAACGCGCAGCCGGCGCAATTTTTCCGCGCTGGCCATCAAAAGCCCTGACAAGCAAATGGGCCCTTTCGTACGCCGCCGCCGTCTGAGCGGCCCTTTTTCGAGGAAGGGCAGGGGAGAGGGGCTTCCTTCAAAACAACAGAAGCTGCAATTTTCGGTTTCTTCGAAAAACGTCTGTTTATCCGACACAATTTGCTTTTCTTTAAAAACCCAACTCGCGCTTCTTTCACTCAGCTTGCGCACGTGCGCGACAGTTTGCGGGATGTTGCTTCTGGTCATTGCAGCATCGGGCGATTCCGAAAATGAAATCTCGAGTTGAAGAGAAAGAAGTGCCTCAACCCTTTTCTCTCTCTCTCTCTCTCTCTC
>JAOUZG010028934.1:1971818-1986513 GCA_026289955.1 Argiope argentata | reverse complement strand
TCTCTCTCTCTCTCTCTCTCTCAAGATTTAGAAAGTTCTGAGATAAAAGATAAAGTTCTGGAAATAGCACATTGCGTTAGTAAAATAAAATTCATTTTGCGGAGATTTTTAGGCAGGTTATCGTATGAAGGATCATTTAAAAGTTAAAATAGCTGATTACGTTAAAAAGTCAATTTTTGGTGAAAACATGAATTTTTCAATTTAATATTCTCATTGCTTAGTAAATTTTTTTTTATGAACATGTTCGAAATTTCTTACTAAATTCATTTTCTTTGAAAATTACATTTATTTTTAGATTTGCATTTATATGTTTTGAGTGCTGCTATTTTCCCAAATTCCAATCTTTGTTAGAATTTTCTTTGTAAAACTTCATAAATCAGAATCTATTGCCTATTTCATGATGCAATTTGGGTTGTTGGCCTGTGATTCATTCTGCGAACTAAACTGGAGTAAAGTAATCTATGGGCTAATCGAAAACATAAACTAGTAATGTAATAAAAAAAATTTAAAATCAATTCCTAGTTAGGTTACAATTTTTTAACAAAGAAAAATTGTATTTTATTTACTTTCTATCAAATAATTGTTATTAATACAAATATGTATAAAAATATGACAGAATCAAAATATTCAGGGGCAAAACAGAAAGCGAATTTCCTGCCAATTTTCCATTCTCCTTTCAATATATAAGATGTTCGAACACACAACCCAAGGCATGCGAATCCAACGTCATACCAACCAGACTACCCCGTCCCGGCAGTTATAATTACTATAAATAATTAAAAATTATGCTAGAGTTGCATTTTCAACGCCAATTGAGGATTCAAAGCCATTGCAGTTGGGGAACGCAATTCAGATTATTTCTAATTTTCATTATTCTGTATTATTTCAATTCAAAAGTACTTCAAAATGAATCTGAAATATAGATTCATTAACAAATTTTAATTTTAAAGGCATCAAACATTCTGAAAATAAACAGAATCGTTTAAAATAATCGGCCGAAAACATGTTAAGCCTATCCTCATTAGTGTGCTGAAGAAAAAAAAAAAAAATGAATTCGCTACTTATTTGGTTGCGGTGAAATGAAGATTTTTGGCAAGAAAGTTATTTTTTAATTAATTGATAAAAAATTAATGAATTAATATTTGAAAAAAAAAACTGTATTAACATCAAATGTCATCCACTACAAGCTTTAAAAATTTACTTGAACTTGATTGTATGAATACAAAGTATTTTATT
Source organism: Argiope argentata (assembly GCA_026289955.1). Classification (NCBI taxonomy): domain Eukaryota; kingdom Metazoa; phylum Arthropoda; class Arachnida; order Araneae; family Araneidae; genus Argiope; species Argiope argentata. The sequence continues at coordinate 1,985,277 of JAOUZG010028934.1, read as the reverse complement.
AAAGACTGAAAATTTGAGTTTTTTATTATATATATATATATATATATATATATATATATATAATTAAGTAAGTCATAGTAGCTTCAGTCTAAAATATTCTCTTGTTTCCTGATTCATTCCGCTTGTTCTAGTTAATTAATTCAACAGAAGATTTGTGTAATTGCTGACTCGGCTAAAAACAAGACATTCTCATGCTCTATGTGAGATGAAAATTGTCCAGCCAGGCACATTCCTTTAAAAAGATCCATGTGTTCCCCTTGCCTGATTAGGCGTATTTTGTGGAAATCCCCACCGAAATTTCATTGTATAAGAACTGCGAAAAAATATTTCCGTATCAAAATCTTATGCAATATAAGACCAGGGATAATTATTTCCCTCCCTTCTTTACGCTCCTGCTTTTTTGCCGCGCTGTGGGCGGACGCACCTTGTCCGTCAGCTCTAAATAATGCCTGCTTCCCGTGATGGAATAAACCGAACAAAATTTCCACCTGTCTTCTCCATGATTCCGGCCGCGACTCAACCTTCTGCTAACAATTCTTCCTAAAGAGAAATGAAGTTTCAGTAAATTATTTTCTGAAACGTTTTTCTCTAATGTCGAAACATACTGAAACTTTTCGCCAACAGTTTTACTAAATCCAAGTTACGTTACAAAAATATAAACGTTTTTCATTAATATATACATTTTCCATATGTTTAGAGTGTTCGTCTTAATTGTTTGATAAATTTATAAAAAAATTTCATCTTTTTTTTTTAGTTCTCGACTATTTTTGAAATGAAAAAGATCAAATGTAGATAAATTAAAGAAAGTTTATTAAAAAATGGGGGGATGAGAATAATTAAAAGGTAGTTTATGTAAAGCATGGCAAATGTAATAAAAATTTTGCAAGTGAAAAGAATGTTCTTAACATTTTAGGCACACAAATAGTAAAACTATGTGGATTATTAAACCTTTTTTGTATTACCCGTATCGTGTTTTGTATAGATTCTTTTTTGGATTGTGAACAGCAACCTACTCTACCCACAGAGCACGATCCTTCCCAAGGAAATGGACTCCTGCTGCCAGCAAACCATTTTTTGAGAGAAAATTAGTAATTTCACATATATTCCATCTTTTTTACTATTATAAATTTTTCATCGTTTAGCGATAATTAGCACAGTGTGTTGCCATGGCGACACTTACCACAATGAAAATTATATAATTTAAAAACATTTCATGCAGAAAAGATTTCTCATTCCGTCGGAATAGAAGGCCGTGCCATTGCATGGGAGGGGGGGGGGAATCGTTCCGGCTGGATCGCCCGAGTACTTATCTGCTTGCTGTGTCATGTTCCCGCGCAGTGGCGATCACAGAGTTCGCCCTTTGCAAACAGAGATAAGGGATTACGCGAAATCATTTAACCTGCCGAGGAAGCACTCTATCCTCCAATTAGCGGCTCGCTCTGCTGTCATTTAAGACGCGCTCGGCCTCTAACGACTCTTTTCCTACCGCTTCTTAATTGGAGAGACTAATTCTGTACTGGTTATTTCTCTAAGAAAACACTCTCCCATACTATTGCATACTGAAACAAAAATGATGAGCATTTTAATGAAACCGAAATGATAATTTTTTTTATATGCACTGTGTAAATCGTAACCTGACGGTTTGGAAAATTAGTGATATGCCGCGGTTTGTGAAAAATAATGACATTCGCCGAGACGTCAGGCTTGCTACTTTTAGAGATTTCCATTGAAAATTAAGCAAGAAGATTCCTTGATAAATTGGATGGAATCGGCAACGTCGCTATTAAAGAAATTGGGCCGTAGGATCAGGGACGTGGGGGGTCCCGGTAGTGAGGTCTGCGTTTCACTTTCGAGAGCCCACTCCTGGAGAAGAGCCATGTAAGTGGGCGTTATCTCCGTCTGGACAATACGTCAGTCCACTGGAGTGATGTAGTAACTTGGAGAGAAGAGTGCCAACTCAAGTGTCATCCTTGTCATCTGACCGTGGTTCAAAATGATTAGGTTTTTCCTAAAATAGCCCTAGTGTAGCTTTGAAACAGGACGTTAATATAACTAAGCTAAACTAAACTGAACGATATGATCCAAAGCTTTTTCGAAGTCAAGAGACTTCGCAGCCGTATCCATGCGAAATGTGTAACCTTAGCTTTTCCAAGCCGACATTATTCTAGGCCGATCTTTCCACTTACCATGTAATTTCAACGTAATTCAACAGTAACCTCCACATTTGTTCCGCTGGAGATTCTGAGCACCTAGATCAAGAACTCCAGGACCAAACTCTTAAGTAGGCAATCCACTTTAAATCAATATGCCATTTTTGCTAGTGATAATTTTTATTAGTAATCTCACATTCTACTCTTTATTTTGATTATTCATTCTTTTTTATAGCATTAAATTTCCCCATGGTCACAATATAACAGTCACTCCACTTTTACATTTAGTGTCTTGCTTATTCCTTACTTATAATAAAGAATTATTATTTTTTTTATTTTATCGTATTTTATTATATTCTAAAGGACAAAAATGTCGATTTCGGCTTTAAAAAATTTTAATTAATCAAAAAATTAGACTGTGGTAACTTATCATAATAATATTACAGCCTTGTTTAAATTTAGCATTTAATTAGTCATCTAAGTTACTCTTCGTGCTCCTCTTCTTCCTTAGAACATTTTTTTCATTTTAATTATAATTTCAATTAATTAAAAATTAATCGAAATTTTTGTGTAATTTTATAACCCCAGAAAAAAAATTATTGTGTAAGATTGATTTTCGTATTATTTTATAATTTTGAAAAATTATATTTCCAATTTTAATTTCTCATTTTTTTTTCTGAATTCCGGCAAATTTTAAGAGTGTTTTGTTGCGTAATATTCAACAATCAAAATTGTTGCACCTAAATTCAAGTCGCTGTTATTATTTCGTCAAGTATACATTCATTTGATTTCCTTCCAGTGGCTAAATTCAATGAAGTAGAATTTTTTAAATATGTGCACAGTTTATAAACTGCAAAAAAATAATATGCAATTATAAAATAAGCTATTTGGAAGCATTTTGCATTTTTCTAATCATACGGGACATAGCTCAATGGGGAAAGGGCGTGCGCACAATGTCGGAGTTAAGAACTTGTCTTGAAAGTCGGTCATAATTTCAAGTTGATAATCGTTTGATTAGACAGTCATAATTTGGTGTTAGTCATAATATATACTTCCTCGTATTTATAGAAAAGGCATTGTAATCGTCAGAAGATTCGAACGCAAGATTTCGATTAATCTTCACATATTAGACATCCCCGAGTTCGAAAAACACATTTTTAAAATTATAACTGTCCGTTTTTCTGCCTCTTTGTGACAAGACTAACTCAAAAACGCTTTGAATTAGACGTATAAAACCTAGAATAGGATCTTATGCCAAATTTTTGGATTTTTATCTAATTTTGAGCTAAACCAATTCTAAAGAAGTCTGTCCACCTGTAAGAATATATGTTGACACAATAACTACTGAACGAAAATTTAGACGGTTAGGATTATATGCATGGATTGAACATCTATAGCCGGGCGTCTATCAAATTTTGGACCAAGAGTTGGATCGTCTGTCAGTCTTTTCTTTCAGAAATACGTGACATTATAGCTCGAAGTGACTTAAAAACATCAAATTTTGTAGCTACAAATCTACTTCTTTCTCTAGTTTTAATTTCAATCATCTGGTTATTAATCGCGCTATTACCTGCAAGCACGCTCCGCATATCAAAAAGTAAAAGCAAAATTTCATCGCTTTATCAGTACATGCTGGAATAGGATGTTTTAATTTCTTCTTTTAAGCTTTACGGATTGGTGAAATAATCTAACCCTGTGAAAGTTCTGAAGAATCGTAAAATACAATATATTGAAGAAGAAATCGAATTTTGATAGAATTTTTTCATCACTATGTTTTCTCCTATCATTTCAAAGGGTTTTTATTCGTCTGTAATATTTTGCTCCGTAATGATACGGATTTTCAGACAACAAAAATTACATTTGCTCATTATTTCTTTAGGTTCCCTTTCTAAACAAAAATTTATAAGCTAATACTAACATTGACGCGTAAACTAAGCTGCGCAATTGCTAACACTTGTGTTGTAGCTCGGATAACTTTTTAAATTACAAAATTGGAATATTTAATATTCGATTACTGATATCTTTATAATTTCCAAAGATAAAAAAAATTATACAGTTTTCCGATATATTTGAAAGAAGATGAAATAAAAATTACTTTATCCTATATCAGCCAAGGAATTTTTTTAAAAAATTTTTTAATGATGATGTCGTGTCCGCTTTTTACCGCGGAAAGAGGGGTGCAGTAGCTTCTGAGGGTATGAACCCCTGAGCACCCGAGGGCAGAAGTCTGACTTCTAGCTCATATGAAGATGAAACACACACACATACGCTTGCACAGCCCCTTTTTACAGGGGGCACATTCACACATCTCACAGATAGCACACAGAAGAACAACCATGCCCGAACCGGGACTCGAACCCGGGACCTCCAGAACACGAGGCAGACACGCTACCTCTGTGCCAGCAAGCCGGCAAAAATTTTAATAGAAAATAATAATTTTAAACAGGAAAAATAATTCTTTTCGTTTTATAGCGTTAAAGTAAAAATAGAATCCTATTATTGTCGCAACTTGATTATTAGCAATGTATTGCTTTACAGTCTAGTGAATTTTAAGTGTCGTATCAAAAGAAGAGTTTAAAAATATACTTTTGAAGTTCTTCGGTTTTTGATTGTTTTGTTTCCTCTATCAATCATGCTAGTTACTTTACGGTTCTGTACTGTAACATATTAAATTCGTCTTAGAATCATAGAATATAATACATCAATAAATAAAATGTGTCTCAACACACAGGCGATTTTTGATTTTCTATTTCCAATTAATTTTACATTTATAACATTTAAATTTTTTGTTAATTTATACCTTCCAATTTACATAGTTAATATTAACTATAACTTATTACATTACATGATTTTTTGTGCAGTTCCTTGCTTTGATTTCACTTTGTTATTCCTTGTAAAATAATTACTAAAATTCACTCCTTCACACTTTTTTTTCTTGCATTCAAAGTAGTGACGGCCAGTTTAATTAAAACCGCTCCGATCTAAAGGTTAGAAATTGAAGGACAGTCGCGTAAAAAGAATGAATGCATACGGTGCATGATCCCCAATTTCATTAATAGTTCGCCGGAATGAGTGGCATTTTGGAACAGAAGTGATTTTTATCTTCTCATCCTACTTGAGATTAAAAAGTGAAGTTAAAACCGTTGTTAAAAAGATATTGTATTTCATTGAAATGTCTTTCATGTAAGTGCAAGAAAATATGTTCTAATCTTCATAGAAATCACTATAATAATTAGAATTAAAATATTTTGAAAAAGTTTTTGTTTAGCTCATTACAATTCACGGAAGAAATATGTTTTATTTATTTTAAGAATGAATAATTGAAAAAAAACGGCATTGTCTCCTGGCTTAAACTTTATAATCACCAAAGGATGAAAAAAAAATCAATTAACTTCAGCTTTGTATTTTAAGATGACATTCTAATCATACTTTTATAATTTCTTTTTAAAATTAAAAGAACAAAGACTTTGGCAGAAAATTTACACTTTTTAAGCAATTTTCAATGAAACTCAGATTTTTCTAAGGATTTGAAAAAGAGTTCTGCCTCGTACATTGGATACTTTTATTAATCAGATTTTCTATTAAAGCTTTTGGTTTTTTTTTCTTTTAATAGAAAATAAAAAAGATGCTCTATACAAACATGTTAACCGGCAATTTAACATGCTTTAGAAAATCTTACTCATTCAAATGGGAAACTTAATTTACAAAACAGGAGAGTAATAAAATTTTATTTAAGAGTATATATTTTCTGCTAATAAAAACAGATTTTTTAAAAAAATTAAAAAGCTCTGCATTCAAAAATTATTTCAATATTTATCTATGAAAGGCTTCCAAATTTAGCATTTTATCCTTTTACTTAACAGAGGCCTTCTGTTATTCATCTAAAAAACGATACACGAGGAAATATATGTCATCACGTTTTTATGTCGTAAACTATTCAACGTTGTCAATAAATACGAATACCAGACTTTTAATTTCTATCAAGTCAATGAGTTTACAATTTTCTGAATTATTCCTAATGATGTTTCTTTTGGAAATAAAGAAAAGGATTTCCCTGGCCCCATTAATTTGAATTTAGTTATGGTGACTAATAAAATTTGTAGGTAATTAATCATGTTACATTCCTAGATTTATCCTTAAACTTTATGCTTGACCATACATTTCTTCTACAGCCCCCTGAATTCTTTGATGACGTTTCCGTTGAGATTTCATCTCTGATATTTGAGTAAACAGTTGCGACTAAATTCATTTTTATGTATGTAAAGCATTTCAGCACCATACAAACTTTTAACTTATATGTGAATATTGGCAGTTTCCAATTCTTGAAAGTTTCGTCTTCTTCATTGATAAATAATTTGCAATCTAACATTTAGCTGTTGTCAAACTAACAACGTATGTTTTACATGAAAATATTTATAAGAAGATTTCTTAAAAAAGATTTAAGTAAAAGATTTCCGTATACCAAATGGTATATGAGGTTTATTTTCTGTATTGTTCCCTTAAAATGCTTGCAAGGAAATATGGTATTGTAAGATGATAACTTATCGAGAAGACTTCTAGAAGAATTTTCTTTCGCCATCTTGTAAATAAAATCGTTGTGTATTACATAAGGTATAATATTATTGAAATTCATTTATAGTTTTTCTTTTGAAGTGATAGATATCATTATTGAATTCTAAATATTTCTATATCTACATACGAACTTCATGAATATTGTTTTTAAAGCACCAGTAGCAGTCAATTATATCTTTTGAAAGTGTATTTAAAGAAAATGTTCTCCCCGGGAAACTAATATACTGTGCTATCTGATGTAAAATAAATATCATTTAACTAACGAATACAATTTGTAAACTTTTAAGCATGAAAGATTAATAAATAAATTAATACTTTATTAAAAAAAGTCACAAAATCTTAAAAATATAAAAAACACATTAAGAAATTATAAAAAATGTAAATTACGCATTAAAAGTAAATTTAGCCATTTATATTTCAAATTAAATTCTTTATTATCTGGTGGCAACTGAATTGAAACTAAATGCATTTGTCAACGTTTTTAATTTAAGCAGCGGATAGTTTTACCAGATTGATATTAAAATAAGTTTCAGATTTTTAAACTGAGAACAAGTAACAAAAGTCTTATAAAATAAAAATAATTAATAAATTAGCATTTATTGGCTTTTATTAAAATATTGATAACACAGGTTACTGAAAAAATGCCGACTTTTTCTATTTCTCATGCTTTTTTAATGCACTGATTCGAATTTACAAAGAGTTAATGTACCCCAAAAAACACTGGAGGATAGGATGTTGAAGTTTTCTATATCCCTGAAGGCTCTAGAAGTACGAACTGACATCTTTTCTTGTTGACAATAGTGAATAGACGATTGTAAAAATCTTAGACGGATTATTCTGCGAATATTTCTGCGAATTCTTACTTTATTATGGTTAGTCTCTGAAAAAAAAACGGGCTTCATTTTTCTAATAATTAACTGCATATTTTATAAAAAATAAATTTAATTTTCACTTTTAGATTTCAAATAATCAGCAGATGTTTCTGCAAAAACCGCAATTCAAATGAAAAGAAGAGATCTTCATCTTCGAGAAGAATCCGCTTTGTGAGCTGCTGCTTTGCTTTATTCCGTGCATAGAAAACCGATCCTTTGCTCGCCCAATGGTCATTTGTCAGGGGATGACAGCCGGCCGGAAATAATTAGAAATTGATATCCGCTAATCTTTCGAGAGATTTCTTTTCCCAAATGAATGCGGAACACGAACGCCTCGCCCTGGGCACGCAACCGTCTGCAGGTTTGCGTCCCTGTTTGCGGGGTGTCTCTTCAAAAGATGAAAAAAAAAAGTTTATAGATAATGGAAAAAGGAAGTTTAAGTATGTGAAGACAAATAGGAAAAATTGTGTTATTAATGCTGAGTGATTTCAAAAGATTACCCCAAATTTGGAAGGTTCTAACAACAAAATAAAAACAATTACATCCTTGAGTCCCTCAAAAGTAATATCAGTTGTAATTCACATCATCAAGAGTAAACATCGGGATTCATATCAAAAGTAATATATCGGGATTATTAATAAAATAAACGTTTGACGGGATCACCAAGAGAAATAGAAAGATGATCGATTGGCTTTCAAATCCTTTGCAAAATATTTGTTGTTATAATTTGCATAGTTTCAATAATATTTGTTTTGATTGATCAAGGTCAAAACAATCTTTCTTGTACCCAACCGAAGAAAATATCACAGGGATTTGGTCATGTTGGCGATCATTGATTTGAAATCTGGTAGCGAACAAGCCTGTGTCCAGGTACCAATGAACATCTTACATTATTTCCCGCCAAACAGAAACGAACTGAAATAAAATCAGTTTTTAGTCTGAAGCTGTAAATTTTATCCATTGTTTAGAGGTCTAAGTATGATAATATTTTACTATTGCTTCTGAACAGTTCCAATAAATGATTGAGTTATCCAAGCTCTTTTCCACTTTTGGCAGTTTAACGGTCCATCTGATCGGCAAAGTCTGTTTTTCTGTCAAAAACATAGTTCTTTCAAAAAGATTGTGTACTTTATATTTTAAAAACTTCATTTTGAAATCGGTTTTTATAATGATAGCATTATTCCTTCCCTTTAAATCTGCCAGCTGAGAGAGTGATTAAAATAATTTTCAGAAAATGCATCATTTTAACAAGGCATGCGACAATAAAATGCTTTTGCGAGCTCTTTCGCTCCTTCACTGAAGGACACGATGTTAAAAATTGTCAATTTTTGCCAGCTCTTTCAAAGTGCTTGGGGGTTTTTTAGTTAAGGAACGATAATATGGAGAAATATTAAAAATTTTGAGGAAATATAAAAATTTGGTGGTATATAAAAATTTGGTGGCCTTCTCCTTGTTTAAGGGGAGTGTATGAGAAGGTGAGGGGGAAGGTCCGAGATTGATCACTTTGTTGCTGAGGGGGGGGGGGGGCAACTACCTCGAAGAGAATGAGAATTTGGTGATTCGATCGAGGTTACGGATGGGTTATGTTAAAGACAGCAGTTGGCTACAACAAATCTTGTCGGTTGGGCTTCGAACATGGGTGACGGGGGTGGTTGATTGCACGTAAGAAAGAAGAAGTTGTTTCATATCTCTGTGCAAATTGCTTCAACTGCGTTCGAATCTAAAACTCCGAATTGCGTCACTGAAATTTAGAATTGAATACTCGCTAGTTTCTTTGTCATCTAATATCAAAATTGAAGTTAGTATTGAACCTACAATATATATTAGTATTGAAGATAACGCTTTTTAAGAACTATATTGGAATCAATTCACTTGGCGTCACAGTAATATAAATATTCGTGTCATCTAATCCACATTATCTTACCCTGAGATATGACACCACATTCTTTTACTCTTTCAAGATACATAAAAGATTTTTAAAAAAAATTTAAAAAAAAAGAAAATCGTAAAGCATTTCGTATGTTTCATTTTATCATTAAATGATTTCATTGTTTTTAAATTGGCGATTTCTGAACCCTTGTAAAAATTGTATAATTGCGCGTTGTTACTGCCTTTGATCAAACGAATGATGAATCGTGCTGGCCCTAAGGCGTGTCTAACATCAACTGTAATGTGCATTAAAAGTTGGCTAATATGTCAAAAAAGAAAATCCTATTGCTGAAGATGATTTCAATATATTTTTATTTATTTATTTTCTTAATTTAACGAAACCTGAACAAGCTTATTTTTAAGCAATGATATTACCCTTTAGTGATATTTTGAAATAAAGAAGTGCATTAATCTGAAACAATAATCTATATTTCGCATTCAGAAAACTGTAGATTTGAAATAGCGTTTCAACAAAACGCCCCTAAGTGCACAGGATGGAATTGAATTTAATCTGTCGTCGCGAAATTAAAGTATATTCATGAAGTAGATGAAAGTTAAAACAAGGGAACTCAAACTTAAGGGAATTGTCCGCTCATCTGCTTCGTATGACTTTAAAACGAAATGCAAATCTAGATAAATGTTCGAATTAATTTTAAGAGAAAATTAAAATTCATTCTTTTATTTTTTTGCATCATTTTTTTATAAATTTTTATTTAAATTAATATGTTACAAAGTTTTGACCTTTGGTTTTGAATGCCATTAAACTAACACTTTTAGGTTAAAAGTTTGAAGTATCATTTTATGTAATTTTACCTGAAAGAGTTTTGTTTGCCTTTAACCTTTATTTGCTGTCGGTACTTATAAGTACCATTTAAATCTAGATTATATTTTCGAAATATGACTATTTTTGCCGATGGTATTCTAAAAAACACGGGGGATGTAACCTAAATAGTATGAAATTAATATACGCTCAAAGTAGGAATGGAATATATTTAATTAATAATTAAATTAGTAAGATATTTCCATTCATTAAAATTTTTCTCTTGGGTTATATGGGATTATTCTGAAAGGAAACTTAACTTGATGGCAACTAAAATTGATGGCAACATAATTCAATAGATAAATGGTTAAACATATGCATTCAACTAAAAGAATTCAGGATTATGCGTAGTAAAACCAAATACTGCATTTTGTAACCTAGATATCCCTGTCTTTTCTTTAATGAAATACTACCAACTCGTTTCTAGATATTTAGCAAACTAATATAAAGGGTCAAAGAATCACCATGTGATGAAATTGAAAACGATTTCCATTTAAAATGATTACTAAACTCTCTTGAAACTGATCGTCCTGCGTCGAATCAACAACGGAAGGGCCTCTTTTAATCATTATAAATTCATGTCCAAACCTAGCCACCCCGAATTCCGTTCCCGGTGTCCATTACGAGATGATGGAGCCCTTCCAAGTGACACGGCTGAGGCGATTAATTTTGCAGCGAGGTTTGTTTAACTTTTCAGCCGACTCAACCCATTGGAACTTGCGCGAGTCGGAGGCTTTTCGAAATCCATTTGCCGAGATGTTTGAGGGAAAACTCGGCTGAGAGTGCCCTTGCACGGAAATGAATTATTTCCACCGTTTTTTGGTTGGTAAAAAACTACTTTTAAGTAATAAGAAATAAAGACGCCTTCTGTGAGGAGCATTTTATTTTATGCTCTGACCATTTACAAATCAAAATATTTGATTTCTGTTAGTTAGAAACTATTAGAAATAAAATAGTTTTTAGAAAGATCTTAAAATAATTTCGATATTTTCATGAAGGAAACTATCATCCTTTTAAACGCGTCTATCTATTTTCAATTTCTTTCTGTAAGTCACGTTGGTGTGATGTCAAGATCTCGGTTTGCGAATCGGACCATTTCAGCTTGAAAGTTGATTCATTCAAAGATCAATCGTGAATGTATATGACCCTTGTGCATTTCAAATCTAGTTTTCAATTTCAATCTTCATTTGTTATGAAGAATACAAAAAAATTATTTCGTAAATAATAACTATGCAGCTCAGATGTAATAAATGTGCAAGAAATAATTTAACGGTGGAATCTTTTTATAAGCCCTCTTCCTTTTTTTTCTGTAAGTCTTGGTGGTTCAATTTTGCATTTTGGTTTTCGAATCGAACGATTTCTCAGCTTGAAACTGAATTCAATCAAAGATCAGTTGCGTATGTATATGACTCTTGTGTGTTTCAAATCTAGCTTTGAACTTCAACCCTCCTTTTTCTCAGCAGCAGAAAAATGCAGCAAATTCAATTAAATGAGAATTTTTGAAGATTAAAAAGATCAGTAACATTTTCATTCTTGCCCTTTTGAGCATTGCAGAAATTTTTAAAGAAACGCAACAAAAATGCTCTTTCTGTGAGATTTGATACTGTTTTGTATTCATCAGGATTTTTCACTTTCTGCATTCCGATGGAAGGACATCCGAAACTAGCTTTTAGAACAATATATTTCGTATCGAGTTTCTACAAGATTCTTTGAAAGAATTCGAAAACGACACAACTTCTTTTACTTTAATCTTTCTGCTGTGCAGGAATGCATGGACGTCATGCGATAGCCGAGCACATGGGTAATCGAAAAATTCTCTAAAAGAAAAGAATTGGTATGAAGCGACATTTTCTAATTCAAAAATTCGATGCCACAAAATCTTATGTAATCTTGAATGCGATTCGATTTAAATGGTGTTTATAACAAATATAATGCCTTTCTAGATTTTTTAATAGATTTTCTGCGTAAGTACAGTTATGATTATTTATTTTTCCAAATTTTGTTTAAGGAATCTTAGAAACCATCAACAAATGTCTTTTAAATACAACTTTTAAAATTGAATGATGAATTCTTAATATTAAGTTAATGGATAAATTCCCTTTTATGCAATACATTTATGACAAAATATTAATTGCATAGTTTAGAATCACTATTTTTGTTCTTTTGTATTTATTTAAGGTATCCGACTGGGTAAAAATCGTCAAATTTGACAAAACTAACGAAAAAAATTTTAATGCATAATATTAAAGCCTGTTCTTTTTGCTTTCCAAATCTGTCCTTTTTTTTGTTCTACCTACTTTAGAAATAAAGTTACGGCCGTTTTAAGTTAGCATAGTATGACAAAAGTGAAACCGGAAATGGCATTTCGAAACCGGAAGTTGATGTAAATATTGCAATCTATCAAGGAATTTCGATGTTAAAAATTATTAAAAATGACTAAAATTATTATTTTATATCTTTTATGCCTGATATTATTTCAAAATTTATCTCATTAAAATTGGCAACAAATGTGCTGTACTGAAGTTCTGTTTGTTTATTTTCTCCACGTTATTGATTACTTCTCAAGTGAATCATTTACGAGCTTTTTTCAACCTCAAATCACTTTTTTTGCTATATTCTAAATCTGTTTCTGGTTTTAGAATGCCCAAAACGAGATCTAAACGTTCCAAGAAACGCAGTTTTCATGGAAATAGATTTACTGAAAGTGATGATGTGAGTGCATCAACTTCAAATGTCACTACTGCTAGCACAGCGAAATTGAACCTTGACTGCTCTTCTTATGTTGATATTCTGAAAACTGATATCAACAATAACTTGACAGGAAATCGCATAATTGATTTATCAGTTTTATTTAATATATTTTCTGTCCTTTGCTGTCCTGATTGCTTCTCCAATGGTTTGCATCTCAGTGAGGATTCAAAGTTTGGACTGTGTTCAAATTTTGTTTTGAAGTGCAGAAATTGCCCATTCATGAAAGGTTTTTCATCTACACCCAAAACAAACAAAAATAACAGTATAAACACATTTATTGTGTTTGGATTAAGGTTGATAGGATGTGGTTACACTGCAGGAAAGAAACTTTGTTCAACTCTGTGTTTACCTTTTTTATCTAAGTG
>JAOUZG010028934.1:1958534-1971418 GCA_026289955.1 Argiope argentata | reverse complement strand
ATTGGTATATAGTGAATATTACGGTGATGGGGATTCCAAAGGTTTTGACTCTGTAAAAGATATATATGGTGAGAATTCGGTTAAAAAACTTGAGTGCATTGGTCATGTACAAAAAAGAGTTGGAGGGCATCTCGTAAATTAAAAAAGAACACAAAAGGGCTTAGTGGAAAAGGGAAATTGACCGATAAATTTATAGATAGACTGCAAAACTATTATGGAATCGCCATTCGCAGTAATGTGGGAAATCTGGAAAAAATGCAAAGTGCCGTCATTGCCTCTTTTTTTCACTGCTGTTCCGGCACCAATAGTCCCATGCATCGCCAGTGCCCTGAAGGACCAAATAGTTGGTGTAAATTTCAGAGAGCCAGATTTTCAGGCGTAGAACTTCAAGAAAAGAAACCAGGCCTATCATCAACTATCATAAATAAAATAAAAGGATCCTATATGGAACTGTGTGACCAAAAATTATTGCAAAAATGTCTGCATGGAAAAACACAGAATTGTAACGAAAGTTTTAACGGTGTACTGTGGAATGTTGTACCCAAAGAAACATTTGTTGAACTGCAAACTCTTCGCTTAGGTACATATATAGCTGTTTTAATTTACAATTCTGGATACACTGGCTTATTACCAGTTTTTGAAAAATTAGGTGTGCCTATTGAGCCAGAACAAGTCAAAGGTTTCATCAACATTGATGATAACAGAATAGCCGATTCAATTCGACATTCTTCAGTGTCTGTAAAACTGTCCAGAAAAAAAAGAAGAGCATCTAGAAAGAATAAATCAGTGAAGGATGATATAAAGAAAGGTCCAACTTATAAATCAGGAGAGTTTTAGACTTGTTGAAAGATAATAATTTTGCTTTTTTTCAAAATGAAAACTTTAAAAGCCTTTTCTGAAGAATTCAATTTTTGCACTTTTTGCATTACCGTAAACACAATATCTCAATATGTTATGAATATATTCTTATGAAATTTTGTAGAATTTTTAATGCTCTGAACTAAAAACTAAAATATAGATGCAGTTTTAGGCATTTTACAGGTATTCATAGACAAATTGAGCACATTTTTTTCAAAAAATTCTTGTTTATATAATTGTTTTAGCCATATCTCAGAATATATTATACATATTCAAAAGATTTTAGTTCAAAGCATGCATATTGGTTATTACAATGTTCTTCTAAAATATTTTTGATTTCTGATTGTAATTTTTTTCTCTACTACTGTTGGCGTAACAGTTAATTTTTCTGTTTTTTAACTACAATTTTACCTTTTTTTCAAAATGTTATGAAAATATTTTTTATTTTAAAATATTTTTCATTATTCTGTTACATATTGAAACTTAACCTAGAATAATAACAAGCATTTGAAGCATATTTTAAAAAAAGGCTCCGAACCCAGTCGGATACCTTAAATGTTAAGAATCTTACTATTATTTCTTTACATTTATTTAATGAAAAATAGATTTTTTTTCTTATTCTAAAGGAAATTTTTTTAAACAAGTTAAAATATTACTGTGAATTCAACAAATACTTTACATCAAAATTTTCCCTTCTACTCAACTTCCAAATGGTTCTAATCTAGAGTTAAAATGATTAAATGGCTCAAAAATACTTCTATAGCAGGAATTTAAAAAAGAAATAATTTTAAATTCCAAATATGATTCTTCAAGTTGTACCGAAATAATAAAGCTTATATGGACTGGTTTACTTTTGTACCTTTTCATTGTGGTACGTCTATAATATTTGTTGATAATTAGTGAAATGATACATAAAATACAGTTTATCGAAAAAACTTCGAATTTTACTATGGAGGTTTTAGAACAACAGCACATCAATCGCATAAAAGTGGCATTCTGCAGCTCTGAACTTCCTCTCGCACGTTTTTCGAAAACACTATGCTGCTTTATTGCTTTACGAAGCGCATTTCATGACCAGTTCGTAAATGAAACAAACAGTTTTTAAGTTCTATTAAATATTTTGAGTAATTATGCCTTAATAATACGTTCAGCAAAATATTTTTTAAATTAAAATTTTCACAGATTTTTAGCGTTTACTTTTAAGTGTTATATTGCTTTTTTTTCATTGTTCTGTACATTTCTCTCTATTTTTTTTGTCTATATCTTTATCAATCAATTGTACCAGAGAAAAAAAAACAGTGTTTAAAAGTAAGTGGTGTTTTATTTATCATGTTCGAACATGATGTTGTTTTTGGGATGAGGTTCTTGACGTCATCAAAATTCCGTAGGCGTAAAATAAAAATTTTATTATCCGCACTAGCATCTCAAAAAATCGGGTTTTAACAACGTGAGCCATTTACAAATGCTCTGATTAAAAAAATAAGCTCATGACTACAGAAAATAAAAGCTCGAAAAATTAAATTTAAGCACGTGATTATATCAAGTGAAATAAATAGGAAATGTGGTATTTTTTTAAAACAATCAATACGAGACAAAGTTTTTTTCGGATCGTTTGGAATACTAAAGTGACTCATTCAGTGAAACCATTGAAATGAATAAAAATATAATTGAACTTGCACGAGCACGTGGCGCTTGGCCGTTCAAGAAATGATGTTCTGAAATGATACATTGAAATATGCACAGCAGATTTCATTTTAATCTTTATTATTTTATTTTGAAGTTAAACTTTAATTGTAAGCAAAACAAAGCGCTCAACTGGAAGAATAACTCTAACTGAATCCGGAAGAATCAATGATTTCAATTACACTTCAATCAGGCAATATATTGTGTTTTTTTTTTCAAACCAAATATTTTTCAAAGATTAGTTAAAAGTAGAAAGAAGATTGACATTATTGAAAAGATTTTTTTTTTAATTTTACGATAATACAAATATTTTATTGTACTATTTTCAATGGTTTACGCAGAAAATTTCAAATTTTTGCGTAATTTTTAATTAAAATTCAAAAAACAAAAAAAACCGCTCTGTACTTGTTTATTCCAACCTACCAAAGTATATACGAGCCAGGTCTAACAGGTTGGTCTGTAGAGAGTCAATATGCACACAAAAACAAATCCATCTTTATTGTTTGTGGAAACAGAGGCAACTGAGTGACGGAAACATAATTGCGGTGTTTTTTACATTATAACTTCAAAATAAAATAATAAAAGATTAAAATGATATCTGCTGTGCATATTTCAATGTATCATGTCAGAACATCATTTCTTGAAAGGTCAAGTACCACGTGCTCGTGCAAGTTAAATTATATTTTTTATTCATTTTCGTTGTTTCGTTCAATGAGTCACTTTAGTATTGCAAACGATCATAAAAAACTTTTTCTCGCCTTTACTGTTTAAAAAAATATCCCATTTCCTATTTATTTCCATTTCATATCACATGCTCCAAATGGCATTTTTTCTAGGTTTTATTTGCCGTAGTTATTAACTTATTTTTTTAAAAAAAATCAGAGCTTTTTTCAATGTAATGGCAATGGGTTATTAAAAGCTGATTTTTTCAGATGCTTGTGCAGTTAATAAAATTTGTATTCTTTGCCTATGGATTTTTGTTGGCTCCAAAAGCTCATCTCAAAAACAATGTCATGTTCTGGCATGATAAAATAAATTATTTTACTGAATTTCTCAAAAATCATTTAATGTGTAAAAAAAACTAAGAAAATTTTATAAAAAGTATTTCTAGCATTTTTTTTAAAATTCATTTTAATAATAACGAATAATTTCCAGCAAATAGGATACTGGACGGAAGAAATAACTAAAAATTGTTTGTAACTAATTATTATTTAAAATAAATAAATAAATAATAATAACTAGACTCGCTGCTTGCTATGCAGCCTAAAAATGTAATCCAGGTTAATGAGTTTTTGGAGAATTTTATGTGTTAGTAGGAATATAAAAATTTAACTAGTAACTATACTTCGATAATAATTTCAACTCGTTGTAATAGAAAGTTTTAAATTCAATTATCTTCAGTTATGCAGTAGAATTACCTTCACTAATTTGATTTTTTTTTTAAATTTCTGTTATTTTTTGAATTGTAGCGATTTGTCCGTATGAGTTCATTAAAGCAATAATTGGTGAACTTGTATATAAAATTGGAAGGGCAGTCAATGTATTTATTAAAAAAACTGTTAATGAAATAAAGTTTCATTACCCTAAATTTTAATAAACAGTAAACGTCAAATCATGTTTCAGAAAGAAATTTTTTTAAAAATATTTTTAGCATTAATGAAAACAATTTTCTTTGGATTTTTGAGCATTGTGTAAAGAGAGGGGAAGGAATTCGCACCACTAATCCAAAATATTGTTGCGTGATAATATTTTAGGTTTAATTTATCTTGCTTGCTTGCATAAACCTTTGAATTTTCTGAGAATCGAATTTTATATTGTATAATCTTAAAAAATGCTATACTAAAAGCTGAAATTACTACAAATTATTATTATTATTTAATACAAATGGAAAAAAGGCAATGGATTTTCTTTTCACATACTCAGTATGAAAGAAACGCTGCAATCATCAGAAAATTCTATCTGGAAATTTTGAAGAATCTTTACGTTTTAGAGCTCTCTGAATTCGAAAAACTTTGTAATAAAAACAACTCAAAAATATTTTGAACGGGGAAAATTTTGGATACATTCTTTGCATTTAAGATATCTGTAAAATTTTGAGCAAAATCCATTCATAGGAAGTCTGTCCGTTCAAGATGTCTGAATATAAATTTACACGATAGCAATAAAATGAAGACAATCAGATCGATAAAATTAAATGTATATATTAAATAATAATACTGTTAATGCTAAATTACTTTAGCACTATCGATTGCACCTATTAACTTTTTAACGAAATCCGGCTTGGAGTGAACCACCTGTCCGCCCGCACATTCAGAAACCTATAAGCGCGTAATTATATATTTTGTATGCGAATTTGTTGTAATGGTGTGTGCTTTCTTTTTAAAATTTTAGTTTTAATCAGTGGCAAACACAGAGCCTGATTAATGAACGGTGAAGCAGAAAGGGCCCCAAAGAAGTTTTTGCCCTGGGCCCAATCAGGATCAGTCGGTCCTTGGGCAAGAAAGCGTTTAAAACATAAATTCACTTTTATTATAATGGTGTAATGGATTCATAGAAGATCGTGGTTCATAGATTTACTTTTAATATAATAGTTTACATTCAAAACAGGAAATTCACCCTTACTATTTTAGTACAAGGGAAAGTTTTAGGGAGACCACTCCGTCTAGTTTAATCAGATCACCTAAAATTATAGAACGTTATACTCGAAAGTATTGCATTCTTTTTTCTTTCTTTCTTTTTTTTACGTAGCATTATAGCCGTGGAAAAATTCTGGAAATTTTTCTCGTTCCTCCAAATGTTTCTTAAGAAAGTACTTTGGAGAAAAAAAAAATTGAACACTTAGTATCGATGCTAAAATTTCTATTCGGTTGACTTTCTGATCGAACTCAATTTATCTTAAGGGAAAACTCCCACTCACCATCCTCCCCACACTTTTTTTTAAAAAATATATTTCTTTGGAAACTGCATAATTTGTTCTAAAACACTAATGCCCTGCTCTTCTTTTATTACCTTTGAAATGCATTAGGCCTTTCTATGTCTGCACCCAGAATAGATCTGCCATATTGATGGCTCGCTCTCGATGTAGAATGCGATCCATTAGTATGCATTTGGACTGTAAAGTGCCTCCGAGCAAAAGATTTATGCCCTCCTTCTAGACAAAAAAAATCTGGAGAAACGTCGATCTGAAGCTATTCAGATTTGGTCTTTTATCTCCGTCCCGAACTTATTCTGAAAGTTGAGTTTGATTGCAAACTTCTCCCGAAACTGCGATACATCATCTTTCGGGTCTAAAGAAGTTCGAATCGAAATTTTGTCTTTTAGTCAAAATCAGTCACGTGGTCAGTTAAAAATACAATCGTTAATATATATACATATTAATAGATAGATTGGTATGCGATATGCCATACCGAAGTCAAAAATAAAATGATCCAGAATAAATCAAATTTCATATCTTACAAAATAGGTGTATCAATCTATACTGCGTTACTGCTTATTGCTATCCCATAGATATGCAAATCATATCTTTGGATGCAAGACTATCTCCAGCGAATTCCACTTCAGCATATTTTTGTGTTTTAAACCTCTGATGTTTCAATTTCCCCTTTGTTGTATATGAAAATTGAATGCAAAAGGCCGGTTTATAAAGAATTTTAATGTTGCAATATAATTTTACATCACTGAAATCATAGGCAGATTTTTTAAATGATAATTTTCGGTTTATATTTCAAATATAAAAATAAGCTTTTTGGAATCATATTTTTAAAAAAGAGACTATGTGGTTACAGTTTGAGAACAAATGTTCAATTTTATTAGGCGCATCCATAGATATATCTATTATTATAAACATTATGTATCTATTATTTTTGATATATCTATAATAATAGACACATAATGTCTATAGATCGTAGCGTCTAGGTGTCAACGTTCCTTCCACGTATCTGTATAGTTTTGTTCAACTTTGTCACATGCAATCTTTAAAAGCTGTGAAAAATCTATCAGCTTTTCAAATGCTTCAAAGTTCAGCAAAGTTTAATTAATTAAAATTAATTAAGATTTTTGAGTTCGTCCGTACTATGTTTCGAAAATTATATATATATATACTAGCGGACCCGACAAACGTTGTCCGAAAATTACAAAATTTCTTGAATAAGTTATAACAATCTGGTGTTCGTTTTGATGAAAAATTGTATAAAAATGTCATTATAATACCTGACGTCATCAGGTGTACAGTTCCCACAATTAAACCTATCGATTGCTTGTGAGTATGCGTATACTATGAGCTAAGTTGAATAAAGAAACTTAAACTGAACTGAAACTAAAACTTTACTGTTTCTATTCTACTTTGTTGAATAGAAACTTAAACTTGTTTTAATTAAAGGGTAAAAAAAGATGAAATTCGACCTATTGTTCTTAAATGTATATTTTTTAATGTACAAAAATAAATTTATCGTAATGCCATTTCATGCACGATATTTTTGGTTAATCCTTGTGGGGTATAAACAAATTCGATGGTTTTTCCAACCTTCGAACACGCAACATATAATTGGTCGTGCGAAAAGCAAGGATTTTCTAAATCTAAGCCACAAATTGCCATCGTTTGACCTTTTGACTTATTAATAGTCATAGCAAATGCCAAGCGAATTGGAAATTGCAAACGTTTGAATGGGATAGGTGAGTCTGAAGGAATCATTGGGATCCGTGGTAAAAGTACAACTTCATCTTGAAATTTGCCGTTCAAAATAGTAGCCTCAAGAATATTTCTCATGATTTTTTTAATGACTAATTTTGGTGCATTCAAATTTCGAAGCAAAATGATAGGTGAGCCAATCTTCAATCTCAAGTTATGTGGTAAAGTTTTACAAATTAGCTCTGCATTGAAAAGATATAAATTAAAACATGTTTGTTTTAAAGCTTATTAATTGGGTTAATAATGTATACATTATATAAATGCATGTTATCATGAAATAGCAGGGTCGAAAGAAATCAACTTGAAGGCTTTGGCAAAGATAATCCTAATACTCCTTTCTTATACTTATGATTGATGTCAAATGTTTGACAGTTAGAGGGAGTTTGTTTTAAATTTTTAAGCAAATGCGTGAATTTTCTACACAAGTTTGGGTAACAAAAATTGGTTATGAATTTTTAATTCCTTTATTTGTTTTATTTTAATTCAAAAGTACTTCAAAATGAATCCGAAAAAAATCGATTAATTAACAATGCTTAGTTTTAAATGCATCAAGCACTAAAAAAAATATAAATTGTTTAAAACATATCCTTTCAGGTATAAAAAAATCGATGAAATTTGCAATATCTTTATTTTGATATTTGATGTATATTTAAACTGTAAGCTATTGTTTGGGAAAAAATTATTATGATATATTAATTCGTTTGCTCAACATCCGCATTTTTTTATTGTTATTAGCATGCCACACCCACTTGTTTCCATTTGGACAGCTGCAGTAAAAACAGTTTCGTTTTCCTCCAAACACTGCTAGTGAGCATTATGTGTAATTCTGATTTTAAGGAGTTGTTTTTGCTTTGGCAGATGTTAAAAACTTCTACCTTTTCTTTCTTTTGTTGTTTGTTTTGGTTTGTTCATTCATTCGTCATACATTTCATATTCAAATGGCTCGTTTCAGTTCCTTTGAAATTAGATACAAAAACCGTTCTATTCAGGGTTAAAATTGAAAATTACTTTTAATTACCTTTTTTTTCTTTCTAAATTTTGTTTTAAACATTTTTTTTATCAGTTTTCATTACCGAAAGCCTAAAGGACGTCCAAATAAAAGCAGACAAAGTCTGAAAATGTTAAGATCTGATGGACAAAGAAATCCTTTGATTCATAACCAAGCAATTCTAATGACATTTTGGAAGCTTCTACCTACTGCAATAAACCTGAAATAGTGAATTCATCATCAAAAAATTGTATATAATAGTTACATTGTTTTGTGCAATCACTTTAGTATTCTTTTTTGAAGAATATTCTTTGTCATGAATGTCAGGAAAAATTTCTTCAAATCCTTCAAGCAAGGTTTTTTTTTTTTTCATCAAAAATGTGTCTATTATGTTCTAAATATGGTAAAGAATTTTGTTCTGTATTTACTGGTGAAAGGGCATTTACATAAAAAAAAACACCTTTGAAGTGAACAACAAAGTTATAGAGGCCTTCTTGTCTCCACGAAGAAAATATATCAAAATTTGATTGCTGTTTTATTATAACTCAGAAAAAAAAGTATATTATATAAAATAAATTGTATCTTATAAGCATGTATCATATTGTTATCATATAAAAACAATGAATATGAAAAAAAATTCAAAAAAATCAGTACATGTCAAATTAGAAGAAAAACATGAGCTCATAATTTATGAAACAGGTGAATTTTGATTTGCTTCAAATTTTTTATTATACTTGTTTATGGCTGCATATATAGTTTTAAAATGTTATATGAATATAAATTAATCTTTGTGGCTAATGAAATGCTATTAAGAAAGTCTAATTTTTATTTGAACTTTTTTTTGATGAAAAAAGGAGTTGGTTTGCTTTTACCAATAGTATTTCCTTTATATTCTTTGAGAACTCTTACAAAAATATTTTAAATTTATAGATGTATATATTTCATAAAATAAACAATTATTTTAATAAAGATGAATATTTGACAAATTTAATTTATTTCAATTATGTTTTTGATTTGTAAATGTACATTTAAATGTATTTTTAGATTTTCCTCAAAATGAAATTTTGTGATGCTCTTCAAAATTTCAAATATTCTATGCATTCTACTTTTAGTTACAACTCTGAAACTTTTCTCTTATGCTTTATGAACATATAATAATATAATTTGCATTTATAAATGAATTATGTAACTTATAATTTTTTTTCATTGAAGACCTCAAGTAATATTATTGCATTGATTTTTTAAAAAAAAATTTCAAAAAAAGTCAATAATATCAAGTTTTAAAGGGAAAATCACATTTTGAATAAATTCAAGCATGCAAAATATCATGAAAATTTCAAAACAATACAATATTTGTGTCTATTAATTAAGATTTATAAATTGACCATTGGGTCTGGATTTGAATGAATACTCTGCGTGAATTAAACAATTTTGCTTTCACAAAGTTGATTTATAGAATTAATAATATAGATACTGTGAAATAGAAAACTTTATTTTGCATTTACTTTTTTAGAAAATATATTTATTTATTTCATTTCAAAGAATCATGTACTGAAAATTACATTTATCTGGATTTAATTTGCAGCAAAAATTTTAAAAGAATATAAACAGAATCTCGAAAGCATGTTAAGTCGAACATTGTTAGCATGGGAAGAAAAAAACTGGACTTATTCATTTGGTGATTACTTATGACTACAACTTAAAACAACTTTAAAAAAAAGATGTACTTAAAAATATATATATAAAATAAATTATATCTTAGAAGCATGTATCATATTGTTATTATATAATAACAATGAATATGAAAAAAATTCAAAAGATCAGTACATGTCAAATTAGAAGAAAAACATGAGCTCATAATTCATGAAACAGGCTAATTTTGATTTGCTTCAAATTTTTTATTATATTTGTTTATGGCTGCATATATAGTTTAAAAATATTATATGAATATAAATTAATATTTGTGGCTAATGAAATGCTATTAAGGAAGTCTAATTTTTATTTGAACATTTTTTTGATGAAAAAAAGGAGTTGGTTTGGTTTCACCAATAGTATTTCCTTTATATTCTTTGAAAACTCTTACAAAAATATTTTAAATTTCTAGATGTATATATTTCATAAAATAAACAATTATTTTAATAAATATGAATATTTGACAAATTTAATTTATTTCAATTATGTTTTTGATCTGTAAATGTACATTTAAATGTATTTTTAGATTTTCCTCAAAATGAAATTTTGTGATGCTCTTCAAAATTTCAAATACTCTATGCATTCTACTTTTAGTTACAACTCTGAAACTTTATGTATTTATATTTTTTTTATTGAAGACCACTCCCCTCAAGGCTCAGCTCCCGTATAAAGCCTCCGCCAAATTGGCGAGAAATTTGGCGATAAAAGGAAAATCACATTTTGAATAAATTCAAGCATGCTGTAACAAATTGTAAATAATTCTCTATGTTAATTTTCTTTGTTTATGTATGTATTCAATTTATGATTGTGTAATATTATTTTCAATATCTGAATTTAAACCGTCCACCTATAACCTAAGAATTAATTGTTTTGTTTTGATTTAGCTTGCCCTGTATGGCAACACCTAGTAGAATAGTGTAGTTTGTTTTGAATTTGTTGTTTTCCGTTAATAAAGAACTGTGATATGGAACGAAGGATTTTCATTGAAATGAACTGTAACTAATCTATTTTTTGTGAATATATCACTCATCTGGGGATCTTGTGATCATTTGAGTGAGCATTTGAAAAGGCGTCCGCGAAAATAATTTCAAAAACCGTTATTTACATTTCTGGCGTACCGCTGACAGGACTCGAAACCGACGGTAATCATGTTCAAAAACGTTAAAGGTTTTAAAAAGGAGGATCTTATAAACTTGTTGGAAGAAAGTAATGAAACTTTACCTGCTAAAGTCACAATTGCTGCATTGAAAGATGTGATTTTAAATAGTCAAGCTTATAAAAATGATCCGGAATTTGTGCAAGAAGTTTTGTTTACGATTGTTAATGAAAGACAAGAAAACGAAAGTCGAAAGCGCCAAGATGAAGAACGAGAGCGCCAAGAAGAAGAACGGAAGCGTCAAGACGAGGAAATGGAGAAACAAAGACAGCATGAGTTGGAATTAGCAAAAATATCTGCTGGAATGCGTTTAGAAGTACCGATTTACGAAACCGTTGAATCAGGTAGTGTGAAAACAAAATTCCACTTACCTAAACTTGAACTTCGTCAATTTTCCATTTACTTTTTTAGAAAATATATTTATTATTTCATTTCAAAGAATCATGTACTGAAAATTACATTTTTCTGGATTTAATTTGCAGCAAAAATTTTAATAGAATATAAACAGAATCTCAAAAGCATGTTAAGCGGAACATTGTTAGCATGGGAAAAAACCCCGAAGCCGTATTCATTTGGCAATTACTTATTGCTACGACTTAAAATAACTTTAAAAAAAAGATGTACTTAAAAATATATAACTTACAGAAATACTGTTTAATTACAAAAGCAACATAACTAACCATTTAACAGCGTGTATCCGAAGTAAAACAAAACAGCAAGCCAATGGTTTTGTCTCCGTTTAAATAAAGTGCTCAACAAAATGCGCATGCGTTAAACTTCATCAACAGAAAATGCATTTTTTTTCCTACATAAGTTGGACAGATTAGACATTTTTAATTTCCTTTATTCTGTTTTATTTTAATTCAAAAGTACATCAGAATGAATTTTAAAGGTCGATAAATTAACGATGCTTGATTTTAAATGCAATAAATGCGATGAAAATAAAAAAAAATCGTTTGAAATAATCGATCGGAAACATGTTAAGCCTAACCTCATCGCTGTTAGAAAAAAAAACATAAAACCGTACTCATTTCACGATGGGGGAAGGAAGTTATTTTGGCGGGAATTAAAATTCTACAATTTGTAGTGGACTGAATTGTGAATCTAAACCATTCTCGAATCCGCTTGAACACACACAAAAAATTTCATTAAAATCGGACCAGTCGTTTAGGAGGAGTTCAGTCACATACACACGCACAGAAGAATTATATATATATATATATATTTATATATGCATTCTAAATTAACAGAATAATTTCCAAGACCTCTATATCCTTACTTACTGAACAAATTGGTTGCCAAAGATGGATATTACATAAATGAAAGAATATTGATTAACATTTTTTTAAATATAAAGTTCTGTTTCTAGTCTTTAGAAATATTTCGCACTAGTAAGACCAACGCCGGTCATTCTACTATTCTACATGTTATAGAACACTAGGATACGCGATGATTAAAAAAAACAGAAAAAAAAAATTGTCAAAGGCAACAATAGATAGATTTTTGAAAAAGAAAGCGATAATCTCCTTTCAATAATACTAACTTAAATGGCATCATGATCTACTTTTGTATTCGTAACCTGTATTATAACCTGAGAAATGCATACTCTAAGAAATATGGGAAACTAACGAATCGCGTTAAAATATTATGAATCTAATGAAAAGCACGCAGATTAAATTTTAAAATAATTCAAAGGAAATCAATGATAGATGAATAAAATAGATATACGCAAGCTTCTTAATGTCCTATCAACAGTAGAGTAGGTTAGGGTGCGATTTTCACACACACACACACACACACACACACACACACACACACAC
>JAOUZG010028934.1:1935925-1958434 GCA_026289955.1 Argiope argentata | reverse complement strand
ATATTTTGAATTGCAATTTTTAATTAATATATAAAAAAGATACGCAAATGTATTTAGAGAGCGCATACGCTGCTACTCTTAAAAACAAAGTGGAACGTAGATGAACAGAGATAGAAAAAAGGAGTGAAACCAAAGTGAAAGTAGGAATGAGAAAAATTTCCTTTGAAAAAAAATGGAATCCCTGCCTGATGATGACCCTTGATATATATTGATGACCTATATATATATATATATAAATTAATATAAAATATATATATATATATATAAAAAATAATATATTTATATATATATAAATATATATCAAGGGCCTTGTTGAATTCGAACGAGGTTAAATGCAGAGAGGTTATAGTAGGCACCAAGAGGATCAATAATCATTAAATAACGATGTTTAGTATCCCAAGGATATTTAGTAGGGAAAAATCACAAAAAGTATAAGGAGCTCGAAAATGGTTGGAAACTGCAAAAAATGTATTATAAAATGACAGTGATGTTTGAACTAGGAATTTCATTTTAAGGGAAAGCATATTAGTAAGTTTCTTTCCATTCTGGTAACATGCGGATTTAATGATCTAGGGGGCCTTTAATTACTGATAGCGAAAAATTAGTTTATAACTCTTATCTGCAAAAATATTAAAACTTGAAAAAAATAAAAGCCTGAAAAAGTAAGAAATTTTATGTTCTTTAATTTGATATAAGCGTGTAGTTTGAAAGTTGAGGTTTTAAGATATTGAAGAAAAACTAAAATGTGTACCAAGATACGTCACTACTTATCCGTGTTGATCTTTGTAGAGGGTGTTGCCAAATTCGAAATATAAAATCAGGGAAGTCATGATAAGTACTAAGGAGATGAAAAATTATCATAAAAACATAAGGTCTCAGGTGACATTTATTCAATGAAAATCGCAAAAACGGGCGTCGAAATGGAAATGAGTCTGTGGAAGAGAATCTTTGTAAAGCGTTTTTACAAGCAATCTCGGATCACATGACTTCTCAGTATTAAGTGCCAACATCACTTTCCTGTGTGATTATCCTTTTGTGGCTGAATGTGACTCGGCAATAACATTCTCAAATTACTTAGTTCTTTTTTTACTCTAAAACAATTAAATCTTTATTATCTGAAGTTACGTTCCATAATGTTACTAGTGATAATTAAGATTTCAAAAATGTTCGATTTCTTTCTTTCCGGTGGAAGAAATGATTTTGTCTTGCTCTATGAATTAATTATCTAAAGGCGAAAGTCTTCGGATAGCTATTTCCCTCAGATATATATTTTAATTAATATTTTTATTTTATCACTTATAAATAGAGTAGGTTTTCATTTCAGTAAAGTGAAAATTACCTATATGTTGTAAATACTTCTTTTAATTTGGTTCTAATTATCGAGACTTTTAGAAATTCAAAGAATTGAACTAGAATATTCTTTAATTCTGTTATTTGTAGTATTTGAAATAAAAAAAAACCGTAACAATATTTTTTAAGAAGTACAGAAGTTCCGATCCGATTTGGATGAAACGCATGTATACATTTTATATTTAAACATTCCTGAAGAAATTGACTCAACCTGCGATACAATTTAGAATCAAAAAGAGAGCTCCAACAAAAAATTCGATTCCCATTTTTGCTGTCTTCAGCAGAGAAATAATATTTGATTTCTTCGCATTCTCAAACATTGCTAGAAATGCCCAATATTGATTTTGAAAAGTTTGAAAGATTATCTTGTAAACAGAAATGTGCCATCATCTTTTATTCAAATCCATAGGATGCTTCTTGACTGAAAAATGATAATCTAAAAATAGGAAAATGATAAATCTGGAAATATGAAAATGATAAATCTGAACCTTTTTTTAAAATTAAGTATTGCAATGTAAAACAATTCCGATTATATATAGGGTTGAAAAGAGAATAATGTTATAAGATCAAAGGTGATTTACTAACAGGAGCATGAGGCATGCCCCTTGGGCCTCAAAATTTAATTCTAGTTTCTCCCAAACACCTGTTGTTAGCGACTTAGCGCTTCACATTATAAAAATATTGACTTTGATTTGTGTTGTGGAAAGGAATTCATTTCTGTGTTTGACCTTTGACCACTGTGAAGATTGGTAAGCATACATTTTTTAAATAAATTTTCGTTTCTATTTTCGTACTTCTGAAAATATTGTAATCGTGACTTTATATTTTTGGGGACATTTGAAGGTTGAAAACAGGGCTGATTTACAATACCAATCGTTAGGCACTGGCACCGCTCAAAAAGATAGAATAAACTGATTTCTTTCACCTCTTAACTAATGGAGAGGAAAGATTTATAAACCGAAAAAATCGTCAAAAGTCCAGCTGATATTTTTTATGCGACTATTATATATATATATATATATATATATATATATATATATATTAGGAAGGCCAAGAAAAAGAAAGTTTGAATCGGGAGTTTCGAAACGCAAAAGGCAAATAAAAAAAAGAAGTATATGCAGAATCACATAAAAATTCGCTCAATAAATTTATCATCATTTCAGAAAAACGGGCTAAATTGGAAAACCAGCCAAAAAGAGCAGTTGAGCAATCTGATACAGTATGTGTATCTAAAAGAACCAATGAGCAAATTGAAGCTGAATATGCTCATGAAAATGTTCAGCAAGCTGAAGTAGAATAGGAATTCAAATAAATTAATGAACGAATTGAAATAAAATGCGAATTTGAAAAGAACGATGGACAAACTAAAACAGAATGTGCACAAGAAAAAGCCGATGAGAATATGCACAACAAAAAGCAAAATGTGAATTAGAAGAAATTAATGAGCGAATTGAAAGAGAAAGTGAGCTTCAAGATACCGATGGGCGAAGTGAAACAGAATGCGTGCAAGAGAAAATCGTTGAGAAAGCTGAAGCAGAAAATGAAATCACAGAAAAAAAATTGATGAGAAAATTGAAACAGAATGCAAACCTGAAGAGACCGATGGGCAGACTAAAACAGAATGTGATGAGCGAGCCGAAGCAGAACTTGAATTCGAAGAAATTTATGAGCGATCTGAGAATGGAACAGAAGAATCAACAAGTATTTTAAACAACAAAATAAAATATCACTTGATTTTGACTGTGGTGAACATAAAGACTAGCATTTGTTTCCCAGTGGCATTGCATTGTGACCACCAAACTTATCAGATAAAAGGATTGAAAATTATTTGATAAATAAGCCTTGTGATATTGGGAATATTACAAGTTTTGAAGTAAAATATGGAGATAGAAATTGAACCTATTATAGAAATGTTTCTGAATCGAATTTTCACTGTATAAAAGCAAATGGTTCAAAAAAACTTCAACAATGGTTATTTGGCAATCAGCAACAAGTAAGTGTATTTATTGTAACGTTTGTAAAATTTTTTCTAATACGTCCTTGAAATTTTCAACAGAATTTAGTTGATTGGAAAAATTTAGCAAGAGTCTTAAGTGGTCACGAAACTTCGCAGGCGATATCAAATATATGGTGACTGCAAAAACGCTTGTCTATTTCTGGAAGCATAAATGCTGACTTAGAACACAGTTTTAAACGGAACAAAAGTATTGGCGAGATGTTTTAAAGCGAGTCATTGCCACTGTAAAAGTGTTGGCGAGTTTAGGGATAGCATTTCGTGGCTACAGAGAATGTACAACTTCAATTGAAAAGGAAATTTCTTGAGTGATTTCTTGAGTGTGCATTGATTATTTGGCAGTATCTAATAGTTTTCTGAAATAGCATTTGTAAAAATTAAGCAATCCGGGGATTTATCTCACAAGATATGTGACGAATGCATCAAGTTTAACGGGTGATGAAGTTAAGAAACATCTAATAGCTGAACTTCAATAAGCAATTTACTATTCGATAGTTGGGAACTCTACTCCGGATATATCCCACAAATAACAACTTACTTGTAATTTGAGATTTGTTTTTAAAAAAATGAAGACATAAAAGAAAGATTTTTTGGTTTTATTAATATTCAAAACCATAATTCTGAATATATAGAAAGATAATAAACTTTTAAAAGATTTGCTCACAGATAGGATATAGATTTGTAGAGGCCAAATCTACGTTAACGCGACAAATGTGACAGGGAAATACAGTGGACTGCAAGCAAGACTAAAATAGCAAATATATACAACCGTCTTTCTACCATACGCAAATCATGCATTAAATTTAATAGGTAATTGGGCTGAAGAATCATGTGCTAACGCTCTAAATTGTTTTGATTTTATTAAGAATTTATATGCATATTTCTCGCCATCTACTCGACGGAATATGATTAATAATAGAATAGAAAATCAATCTTCAAATTTAAAAATAATAAGTAAACACGAGGTGGTCATCGAAAGCAGACACAGTTCCTGTATTAAAAAGTAATTATCAAAATATTAAATAAATTCTAACCAAAGTTAGAACGTCGGATATTGAAAAACCTATACGGAAATTGGAGGCAAAAAAACAGCAGAATGTTTCGACCATTATGAAACAGGTTTATAAACTGTTTTATGGGATAAATTATTACAAAGAATAAATAGTGCTAGCAAATCATTGTAAGATACACAGTATGATTTACTACTTACAGCAAATCGATTGAAACCGTTATCCGATTTTTTTAAAGATTGTCCGGACAAACTTCGAAGATATTGAGATCGGCACTAATCCTCTGAAACTCCAAATCCGCCACTGAAAAAGATATGCCAGTTAATTAGCATTTCAAAATTACTTGTAATTTCCTGTGTAACTAACATAATTAGTGCGTCAGAAGGATGAATTTTGATTAATTTTTATTTACTAACCGCCCTTGTAGAATTGCTTGTTTTCTTAGATTACTGATTTTGAAGGAAATTAAATTATTTATATGAAATTATTTTCAATAAATCTTATCATGCCAAAAACTTGAATTCAATTTTATCTACTCAAATTATTGACCATGCGAATTGAAGTATATGCATGTACAGGAAAGTTAAATCCAGTACAAAATAGTAAAAGTATAAAACAGAAGTTGAAAAAGAGCCAAAAGTCTAAATACTGGCTTGTAATTTCTAAATTCCCTTATATGATGGAAATATTATTTAGTGACCAAAACCGCATTTAAATATTTTCGCAATTTTTATAACCCATTCAAGTTAATTAACAAAAATAAAATCTACAGAATTCTTTACAGACTTTAATTTAATATTAATCCTTTGTTGATAATGTAAAAAAATTAGATTTGGCATTTACGTTTGCAGAAAAAGAAAACAAAAAATTTACTCATTTCAGTTATTAATTTTCATTTTCACCATTTCTTCTGTCAACACTACTGGAAGCTTATACTCCGATTTTCTTTTTCAGAAACAGGATTTTTTTATTTGAAAAAGCAAAAAAACGCAAGATATTTTCTTAGAAATAAATGTTTATCTGCTTCGTTTCTTTGCAATGGCTGCGAGTCAAACATCAGCGATCATCTAATAGCTGTTCTCGATTGTCAGAAGGCAACATTGTAAAAACAGGAAATACGCGGGATTAAATTCATTATTTTCGATATGTATTCCCTTTAAAAAATAATGGATCGGGATGGGAAATGGCTTATGGTGACCGAAAAAAAAATATATTTTTTAATTTCACCACGGAAAAAAAATGGAAATGGTGAAACTTTGATAGAAAACTTTTTTTTCGGTTATTTTTTTCTGTGATAAAAAGTAATCGAAAAGTTTTCTTTTTCCCTGAAAACATGAAAGATTAAAATAAAAAAAAGTGTGGGATTTTGTGGTGCAAGAAATGGGCGGTTATGAGCTCAAGACTGGGTTAAATAAGCAAACCTTCTGGGAAAAGTAAAGTGTGCGTTCAAGTATATTTAGAATAAAATATGTAAATTCGAAATCAGCCGTTTGGAAATAAGCAGGTGATTTCAGATATGTCAGTGAGCCATTCTAAGAAGTTATTAAGATAACCACGAAATAAAAAGTTAATAATTCGAAAAAAATTAATGAGAAAGAACTCTATGATTTTAATGGATATTTAATTCCATTTTAGATATTGCTTAAAATTGCGCACTTATAGAAGAATTATATCATCCAGTTTTCTGGATTCATATTTATAGTAAGCCGTAAGTATAGTAAAAAGATGGTACATACAGAATGCGAAATAATTATGCAGCACACAGTAATATACAAAAGCAGGTATAGATTAGCATTCTTTACAAACCTATCATTAAATTGATTATGCGTCAGTTTTACAAGTGAACGTTTTTTAATTTTGTATCTCCTGACTTTTTGTATTAAGTTAGATGAATGATTTATAATTACTTTCATTCCCCTTTCTTTTTTATATTTAATATATTCAGCTTCCTTTATACGACAAATCTGTCGTAATATACAGTCTGTAGAACCTGAATATCATTTTGTATTCAGATTACAACTGACAGTAAGTAGTATAATGATTAAAAATGATATCTGTGCAAAAGGCTTATGATCTTTTATTTCTATTGGTTACAATTTTATATGAGCAAATATATATGATGTCAGATTTGTAGAAACTTTTTCCTGACTTGAAATACAAGCAATAATTAAATATTGCTCTTGATTCATGATTTGTTAGTAAATTTATTTTTTATTATTCATTGATGGTGATGACATCATCTGATGGTTTACTCGTGCATTGCAGTTTCGATGTCGTACAGTGAATGACAATACCAAAAGGAGTTTTGATAAAATACATAGTCCAATCACAATATCAGAACTGCAGTACAGGCTGTCGTAAGCACAATTATGGCCAATAATTAGTTAGATTGAGTAACCTATTTGTAGAAGTCTTGTAAAGATGGTTTAGGATATGTGTTCACATAATAATAGTTGCCTTAATAAGTAAATAACGCGATATAGCGAACATTGAAAAAATATGATCGTCTGATACAGAGCATTTAGAGGTAGCATTTCTAAAACCGCATCTTTTGTACAATAAAGTAATACTTTAAAGATTGTGTACAGTAACTGGAGGAATTAAGAGGGTGTAAAGGCCAGACGTGCAAACCATAGGGCACCACGGACCCTTAATGCCAAGGATTCGCTTCACTTGCAGTGCTTATTAAGAGATATCGATACAATTAAGTAATTAAGATGTGTTAAGATGCTTTTTAAGATGTGTTTCGCTTTCTACAGCATCCAATCGATTGCCTCTAGCCTATCCGCCGAG
The DNA here is from genome assembly GCA_026289955.1 of Argiope argentata. Lineage (NCBI taxonomy): Eukaryota > Metazoa > Arthropoda > Arachnida > Araneae > Araneidae > Argiope > Argiope argentata. The sequence goes on along the minus strand of JAOUZG010028934.1, from coordinate 1,951,267 downwards.
AGACATTAGAAAATGAACTTCCAGAAACCATTGGTGGGCAACAACAAGATGGTAGAGGCAGTGTGATGGTTTGGGTTATGTTTTCTTGGCATTCATTAGGTCCTTTAATTCCTGTGGAACGTACCCTCAATCGTCATGCATGCTTATCCGTCTTGCCAGTCAGATAAATCCTTATATGACAACTATGTTGATTGCGAATGAGGTCGTGTTTCAACAAGATATTACTATATCTCATGGCCCAAAATTGTCCTTTCGGATTCGAAGGGCATAATGAATAATTCTGATTCCACCTTTCCCATCAAATTCTCCTGATCTTAATCTTTGTGAAAATCTGTGGGGCAGAAAATTTCTTCGCCTAGAAATCTTCACATGATGCTGATGCTGTTCTCAGGCTCACAGATGCTTGTTCCTACCTTAAAAGCACACACTGAGTCCGAGCCCCGCCGCTACTTTTTTGACATATCTATTCCAGCCATTTGGTAGTCATAAAAATGGCTCGATGATATATTTATAAAGATAAGGGTAAAAGTCGCTCCAATCAGAAATTCATAACTATTTTAGGCTGTTTCTCCTTTAAATAACTAACTTTTATCTCAAAGAACATTAATATTACTTGACCAAAATGTGCATCGAAGTAATCAAATTGCATAGAAATGGGGTTCGTCTTGACACTGTTTCAGTAAAGACTCAAGAAAAGTAAGTAAAACATAGACTGGTTTGATCTGAGATGTGTCACGTAAAGTGATTCCTCCATTCTTGGACTTTTAATTTCAGGAATTGGGCAAATCATTGGGGTGATAAAACAAACTGAATCCGTGTGTATTTTACGATGACTTTACTGTGTAAAAAAAACTGATCTTCTTGTATTCTTATTTGTCTTTGTATCTTATTTATCTAAGTTTATTTGTTCCGATTTTACATCAGCTGAATGATGTTCTATGTATTTGATTGATCAATTTCGTGCCATTTATACACTATGTTTCTGAAATGAGCGCCATTGTTTCAATGTGGCAGAATCTTGATATTCATGTATTTTATAGAATCTAGTCTGATCAGGAGGCATGCGATGTGTCCCAAATTCTTAACTTCTTCACAAATAAACAATTCATAATTTAAGCAAAATTTAAATATACATCAAATAGATGAAAATAGAACAGAGTTTTGTATAATGAAGTTCTATTATCATCAACTAAACTTCAATTCACTGCATTTGTGATTTTTTTTAAAAACGGATTTTATATCCATAACTTGGAGAAAGGGAAATTATCTTTAAATTCGTGCAATAATAGCCTCATAAATTCTTTCACCAGTGTTCCCTCGACTTATGTGAAAGCAAATGTTTCCTGAAACCTCTAACCTTTTTTATCGAATTCGATTTCTCTTCCATTTGTTGTCACTTAGTCTCAATCTGCGGTCTGGTTTCCTGTTAACAGTGTTTTCATTTTGCCTTCTCTCGCTTTTACGACTCCTCGGGATATGCGGCCATAAACTTTGATGAAAATGAGAAAGAATCCCGTTCGCCGACAGCTAATGGAATCCGGGGGGAAATGTCATCTATTTGCGGCGGTAACCGTTTCAGACATGCTCCCGGGGGCCCTCGGGACGTTGCCGCACAAGGAAATAGTTCTGTCAAATATCATTGTTAATCTACGAAAAGATGCATTTGGGTAGGATACTTAAGACGTCGGATAATTGTTTGTTTGCGCTAAGTTTCTGGGGCCTTTCGAAATGTGTTTTGTTTTTGAGGCTTGATATCAATACGAAAATGCATTCAACATTTGTGTGTAAACCAGTATTGAAGTAATGTTATGAAATAAAAATGTTTCCGAAAACATGCTTTTGTGGGTATGTGGAAAAGTAAACGTAATTTTTTATTAAATATATCGACGCCGAAATGAAATTATAAAACCACGAAGGTCAATGGAAATATTCTGGGCAAATTGGAATTTCTCTCATATGTGTTTTAATGCCTAATTAATCGTAGAAAACGTCTTCCTTTTGATTTCCATTGAATATCAATTTTATTATAATAATGTCTTAAACGTTTAAAAATGGTGTTTTGACATCCAAAATTCTCATTAAAACTATTTTTAACTTGATTTAAAAAGAAAGGTACGTCTCTATAAACTTATTTTTATAATTTTCTTCGTTTTAGTCATTAGTTTCATAGTTCATCATTATAAGAACAACAGAATCTTATAAACAATTCCTCTAAAATTTACTACCAAATGACATGACTGATGCTGAAATTAAAATTTAATGAAATTGAATGGAATAAATAGTAATGAAATTCTGAATACTGAAAATCAGCTTATAATTAAATATTAGTAAATGTATTTCTATTAAAAACACTCAATTGCATAGAATTTTAATGCTGTGGCACATTAAGAATTGATTTTAAAAATTCAAAATTTCGCCGATACAAATATGAAACAAATCAATTTGATTAACGATGTGAGAAAAATGTTTCTTTGTTAACTTTCTGAGTAAAGAAACTGCCATGAAAACTGTGAAACAAAAATGGACATTTCATTTGAAATATGAAATCGTTCTCTTTCTAACTTTTTCAGTTAGTTGGACAACTTAAGTTTCCTAACTTTCAGGAGCATTTTCTGAGCAGGAAAATATACAAAGTAATACGAATCACAGTATAGTTTATTCCATTCTAAAATAAATATTCCTACAAAATATGTAACAATTGGTCTGTTTAATATGACGTGAGCATGTTTAATCAAAAATTTTGAGTTTCATCTACATGCCATTTTCTAAAATTTACTCACTTTTTAATCCAATAAGTCATTCGGCAAGGAGTTTGTGATCACATTTAATTCACAGAAATACGTTTAAATTCATACGTTTGGTCAACTCCTTTAATTCAATACATTTGATACTTCCCTTTCGGTAAGCTTAAATGGATATGCTGTTTCAATAGGTTTAGTTCAATACATTTAATATCTTCAGATAAGAAAGGACATCCGACACCTGCGCAAAAGCAAGTAGAACTTTAGGATCCGTCGACGAACAAAACTTGTGACGTTTAAATTTAAGAGACTCTGTATCGCCGGTGCAAACAGAAAATTCTTAATGTTTCATGTAGTCTGTGATATTTCTACTTTTTTAATTCTAAGTCATTTCTATTAATATGAGCTTGTTCATAAAATATTAAACCCTTTTTAAAAAGCAAGAACAAACCCAAGAAAGAATAGAAGATCTATTTATGACTGCTCCATTTACAAGCTTCATATGACTGCTCAAAAGGGAAATGATGGGTTTTCGTTTTAAAATACTTTTGGGTAAGCATTTGTGGGAAAAGAAACCCGGATATGTGGCAATAATTAGATTTAAACTGAAAGTTTCGAAAAATACCAAGATGTTATTGTACAAATAGCTTTACAATTGAAATCACTGTCATTTTTAGTTTATTTATTAATTTTTTATTTATTTGGCATTGTAATATGTTATTAAAAAGGAACTTTTCTTTTTATCGCAAAATGAATTTAATAGGAATTGTAACATTGGGATATTGTTTAATATATAATGTTAAAATTTGGTACAAATTAATGCATACATTTTTTTGTAGAAATAGATTTTACGATTATAGTTTTTGTATACAAAGAAAGTCATGAATTCTAGGTTTAATTTGAAAAACATTTAATGGTTCTGAATTTATTTTTGATAGATGCTGAGTTATTCAGTTGAAAATTCCTGAACACTTATTTTCAGAATTCTTTTAAAATCTATTCAACATTTAAGTGCCTATAATCATGGATTTAGAATTTTTCCCCAAAAAAATCTTTTGATGCCACAAAAGCCAGACATTTTTTTCTGATAAAAAGTAGTTGAAAAGAAGCCGAATGCTCTTTTATTTCTTCCTGTATCCTGATCGGAAGGTTTGGTCTGCCCAAGTTATTATTCGAATTCATCATCGGCAAGAACTCATAAATCATTCATCGCTGACGGCAAAAAAGACGTTCTTTTATCTCGGGAATCGAACGTAATTTTTTGTTTTGATCTGGTTTTTGTGGTCAAGACAATAAAAAGAATTGACCAGAAAATTCTTTCAGTTAAATTATCATCTCAATGGCAAGCTTTCCTTGTGAGCATAATATAACAGAAAGTGTAATTGTCCAATAAGAATTCTCGAAACCCTTTTATACGGGGCTTGAATTCCTTTTTAAACGAATTTAGTTTTACCGCGTTTCTTTCAAGCTTTGTAGACGAATAACTGTTTTCAGATACGAACGGAATAAATGATTCTCCAAGGGCTTGCGGTTTAATTTAATTACTACCACTCGTTTTCTTTTTGGTACTTTGATCTGCTTTGAAAGTGTTAATTTGAACACCAAGAAAGAAAAAGAAAACTACCGTCATAGAAAACTACCGTCGAGATATAGTTATGTTCCTTTTTTTTATCCTCAGCGTTATACCACTTCATAAAAAGTTGCACATATCACATAAGAGTATATAAAGAACATATAAGCTTATAGCAAGTTAAGAAACAGCCAACTAAAAGGTTAAAACTGCAACGCCTACATTTTATTGAGCATCCACGCATAGACATATTAGAAAGCGGCTTAAAATATACACCATGAAATTTCTGTAAACTTCAGATTAAAGAGATTTGCGGCCCTGCATAAATCTGGAATAATAATTTGCGTTACTGCCAAAGCATTTGGAACTTTCGGATTTAAACATCCCTCGTGCGTATTTAAAATTTATTTACTACTAGCAGTACTCGCACGGCGTTGCCCTAGGCCTAGCATCCAAGAATAAAAATTACCTTTAAAATTAAGTCCAGCCTCCACTCGATATGTCATGGGCATGTTGCCCAACATCTAAGAATCATAAAAAATATATTTAGAAATTATGAAAATTAGCTACAAAAAATTAATAGCACACTTCTTAAACTTTTAGACTGTTAAAAAGGTAATGAATACGGTAAATCCGTAGGTAAAACACAGGCAATCATTTCGCTCCTCAGGCGATTCATTCTGTCTCTGCAATTCAATTGCATTGCGAATTAAAGAAAGACGGTGATTTCGCTCATCAAAAGACTCACCATACCGAAGTGTGGACATTATGTCTCCGATATTCGTTAACTGGACGTTTCTTTCCTATTCCATTGAAGGTTGATTTTCCTTTTTTAGAAGGGCGTAGTGAGACTTGAATCGCTGTCTTAAATCAGAGGCAAACAAAGAATGTATATGCATACCACAGCTCTTGCTATTTGCAGTTCGAGGTTTTCAGGCACACGTGGATCAATTAAAATCACAATTATAAAAATCCCCTTTCTATTTTGATGTGACTTTAGAATATTAAAATCTTTACCAATAAATGCTCTATAAAATGGTTTAAATATATCCAATATCAGGTAACTATTTCTGGAGTTTTTGTGGTTCAAACATACAGACGCTTTCAGGAGACTTCATTTTATACTGTATACTAGCTTCTACCCGAGACTTCGCATGCGTGGAAATTTTGATGGGTATATTTGAGAACTGACAGTCGAATCATAACATAAAATGTTAGCAAACTGTGTGCGGGAGGCGTGAATTTTTAAACACCAGTTGGGGTAACGCAATGCAGATTAGAAAATTTTAATTTCAATTAATCTGTTTTATTTTTATACAAAAGTACTTCTGAAGAATTCGGAAGATCTATTAATTAACAATGATAAATTTTAAAGGTATCAAACACTATGAAAATAAACAGAATCATTTGAAATAGCCGTTCGAAAACATGTTATATCTAACCTCATTAGCGTGGGGGAAAAATTACTTAAAAATTATGTACTTAAAACTAGAAGGGTACTTTTCCGTTTTCCGGGCGCAAACGAACAATCGCCAAAGAAATTTAAGAAAATTTGGTGGTATTCTAAATTATTAGCTAACGGAAATATACCACTATAAGCATATATGAAAAATATATAACTAACACAAATACAATTTGCACACAATGGAATAGCTTTGATATACAGTCTATTTTCGCCAAAAAAAAAAATAGTTCGTCACCAAATTTTAGCGAAATGGCCAAATGTGGCGCGGATGGCAGCAATAGCATTTCTAATCATAAGGTTTCAATGAATGTTGCAGCAAATTAACGGAAATATAGAAAAAGAATCAATAAATGCAATAATATGGAATGACCTAAAAAATTTAATCAAAAATAATGAAAGTAAGCAAAAGGAATGCGTACAGGAGGAAAAAATCAAGAGAAATAAACAGGAAAAATCAAATTATTTAGCACAAGAACAGCGTAAGAAAAAAAATGACTACATCTGTTTTTATTAGATTCACTACGACAGACTGATGATTTTCTTAATAAGAAATAGGAAAGAACAATTATTCGGCTTAACTAAACAGTTGAACTTTTCCCTAATGGAAAGTTCTTTCTGCCGGGAAATCCACGAAAATAACAATAAATCACAAAGAATTCCATTAGAATGGTAAGATCACAGAGGAGGATATGATATTTTTCTCTGTGGGTAAGATAATATTAAAATGAAAAACGTTGAAATAAAGTTAAACGATTCAAACGCTCGAGCAGATGTTTTCAGAATTTTTTTTATTCTCTGTTCTGATGAAATTCGTAAGCTGTGATTTTATTCAGAACAAAATGATTGCTCTGAAATAAAACAAAACAGCAATGCACATACATGAATTTCAGTGCCAATTGAGACAACGCTTTGCTCGATTTTTCTACATATGTTGGAGTACTCCATACATATGAGAAAATTTTAATTTCCATTATTATGTATTATTTTAATTCAGAAGTACTTCCTTATGAATACGAAAGATCGATTAATTAACAACGTTTGATTTTAATTGCACCAAACACTAAGAAAATAAACCGAATCGTTTGAAATAATTGGTCGGAAATATCTTAAGCCTAACTCCGCTCGATATATTAGCGGTGGAGAAGATTTTTGGCTGGGAAGTTGGTTTTTAATTAATAAAAAATTAGCCAATCAATTAATCAGAATGAATAGTAACCAAAGTTCTTGTGTAGACTATAATCTATCTCTGGGCTAAATTCCATTCAATTTCATTCGGCAGTTTTGGCGTGATTGACTCACATCATCTATTCATCCAAACTTTCACATTTATAATAGTAGTATAGATAAATATCCTTTATTTTTCCTCTTTTTTTATGCTCGCACTCTGGTTTTTACGATTATGGTAGAACATTTAATATAGCGTTATGCATGATATGATTGAAATTCTACATATTATAATTAAAACACATACGAAAAAAAAGTTAAGAATCTTTAAATTATCATTTTTGTTTCCTAAATATGCTTGCCGTTATTACTAGAATGTCTGCAAAAACTGCTCACTGAAAAAAAAAAAGAAACACTGAAAAATGTTATAAAGCATTTTCAACTTTCTGTAAAAAATGTAGATCTATTTTTCCCCTTCTTCGTCATTTCTGGTCGGTCCACAATGGACGAATCTCCATTTAAAAAAGTGAATTCACAACAATAGAATTCTTTACATAACTAAAAAAAAGTGTCCAGCTTCTGTGGAGAAATTCGAGAAAATGTGTGTTACGTATAGAATTGGATATTTTCCATTATACCTTGTATTAAGCATTATGAAAACTGTAATTTATAAAAATTATGGCTTTGCCTCCTACCCAAACGTAGAGTTCTTATTTTTTAAAAATATGCGGTAGTTGCATTTCCTCTGGTCAAAATTACATGAAATTGGTTCTTCTACTACTTTTCATTTATATTTTTAAAAAATCAATATTCCAAAAAAGAAGTATTGTATCTACTTTATTCACAAGTTCGATGAAAATGTGTTAAAAGATATGCAGTTTCTGAAATCCGTCGATAAAAAAAAGAAAAATCAACGAAAAAAAAGTTTGGGTAAATTTAGGAATATTACACTCTTTGTTCTGAATCTGAGATGTCACCTGCCCAAAACTTATAGTCGCTGAAAGTGGGTTCTACAAGGAAATGGCAGTATTGATGTTCAAATTTTTTTAATTCGCTTCTAATATCTGGGTCAATCATTCACTGCGTGGATTCTCAACCCTCTTTAAACTAATCTGAAACATTTCAACTCGAAAAGCGCGTAATCTTTGTATACTTTTTGCAAAGCTAGTAGGCTTTCTCGCAAATTGGAAAATTTAAGAGATTATCAGCCTTTTATTAGAATAAAGACTTTAAGAAAGTGTCATTAATTTCAAGTTAGCATGCAGCTCCTTCTCAATGCTTAGCATTAACACTTTAAATGAACGATTCATTTTTAACTAACCCTTCATCAGTGGAACAATAGACTGTATTGAAACTTACCTGAGTGCTGAAAATAGTTCGACTCCCGTGATACGGCCATATTGTTTGTTCCTCGTTTGCTTTGCTGGTTATTTTCTGGCTGAAAAGTGCACAACTAATTTCATTCAGTTCAAGCATCATTTCATAAAGTGAAGATGACTTGAGATAGTATTGCTTGAAAATAAAACCTGAAGTTCACCCAATGTCGGTTACAAGTATGACCGATTTGATATTTTTCGTGGTTGCGTTTCTTAAACTATTGTTTGGAGAATAGGAGTAAGAGGAATGACGACACTATCTGCATTTATCTCAATAGATTTTTTTTTTGTACAAAATCGATCAATTCTTAATGTTTTATTAGTTTCAACAGGGGAATGGTCTCACCAAATATTTTATCCCCTAATAAAGGAGCTATCCCAGAAAACACCTTGCAAGAAGAAATGTTAAACTTTCACTTGAATTTTCACAAGCATTTTCAATGATTCTATTGTATCATCCTTGCCATTTTTTACTATGAATCTCTCTAACATATGTGAATAGTATTCAAAAATCGGATTTGTATTTTTGACACGTTTTTCCAAACAGATCGAGATAAAAATTTGACCAAAGAACTATACTCGTTCTCGCAAAGTCACATATCAAATTTGATAATATATGAGTCATTCGTTTTTGCTATCGCGTTTATATATTTGTGAAGGTGGAGACTAACAATAAGTCAACCCCTTGGCTCAAACTTTGATAGGTTTACAATAAACAAATGACGCAATTTGATTGGTGCAGATGTTAAATGTTTGAGTATACCTAATTTTATTCATAACTTTCTGTTATTTGTATTTATTATGTTCAATTATATAGTCGGACTGACAGACTTTCTTTGAATGTATTTTAATCAAAACTTAAAAGAAATTTTTTGAAAGAAAGACCACATACCCAATTTTATGAGTCTAGATCAAAATATTTTAGTTATCTTTGTCACAGACAAACAAAAATACATTTTTTAAAAAAGTTTTTTGAATTTTTTTTTGAAAACGGGGATATTCATCCAACTCTCTGTTTCGAATTTTTTGACGAATACAATATTTTCTCTATAATTTGTGCATAAAAAAAATAAAAAAGCACTTGACATCCCACTCTTTGTATCATCATAAATCTAAATAAAAAAAATTTCTACAGGGTAATTACTTTTTTTTTCTAAACAAAATTAAACGAAGTTATAAAATCGTTTTAATTTTCTCTATTATCTTTATTAAAACTAAAGATTACAGAGGAAATTAAAACGATCATCTGATAATCTTTTTCAAGAGAAATGAAACAAAAAAAGGAAATGGAAATTGCGTTAAAATTTATTTCGAACACTGCAAATAGCGGATAAATTTGGCTGAATTTCCGTGGGAAGAGAGAAACAGAGAGATTCGAAAACACGCAAGACAAAATAAACAGATTCTCTTATTCATCTGTATTTTTATATATTTGGTATCTGAATAGTCTAAAAAATCATTTATGAAATTAAATCTTATCAAACTGCAGTAATTCAAGAAAAGCGAAGATTGTGATGAGGTGGAAAGAGAAGCTCCGTTGAAAAATACCGAAGGGCCGAGTTTTCTGGAAGAGAACATCTTGTAAACGGGACAAAAGTTTTAAGCAGAGATCAGTGTTCCGAGCTTCGTTCCTTCCTGCGCTCGTCAACTCTTTTTTTTCTGCGTGAAGAAAAATTTCGAAACACTGATTAAAATATTTGTTATATCGGGAAAAGAGTTTGAAATTTTTTACGAAGAATTTAATTAGTTAAACTAATTAGTGCTTTAGAACTTGTTTACGGTAAAGTTTAAAGGAGTGAAAAAATAATTTTAGTAATTTTGCAGTACATTTTCTTACAAGGTATTAAAGTTTAAATTATGGAAGGTGATATTTTTTTTATTTAGTTGTCAGCAGAAGTTTTGAAGATCAATATAAACTTATTTGAAATATCTCACATACGTTAAAATAACAATAAAGAAACTTCACAATTTTCGGAAAATTTTGGTTTCATATCTTGAATGTTTCGAGTATCGAAATGATTAATAAAATTAAGCTAATTTTTGCTTTTTTGTGCTGTTTAGAAGAAATGCAGTAATATCGAAAAAATAAATGCCTTTCGAAAATAATTATCTTAGATGGCCAAGTCTGTAACTATATTTCAACATATCGCGTCAAATTAAGTCTAATACCACGCAAAAAATGCAAAAAAAAAAAAATGATTTTGCATAAATTGAGAAAATTTTGAGGTTCTCTGAAATGTTCAATAAATGAGGATTTTGTGTAACAGAGGGTTAAAGATTTTTAAAAAGTTACGGCTGAAGGATGATGATGAAAGAAAATAGAATAAAAAGAATTTTATGGGGACAGAAATGGTAGGGGACAGATCCGTACAGACGTTCCCGTATGGGTTAAAACGTCGAGTAAATCATGTGTAGCCCTTAGATAAAAACGAGGTAAGATGTCATTAGTCTAGGTTTACTAAAAACAAGTTATTTGTTCGCAAGAATATTTGGTGGGGAAATTTATTGATATTTTAACTAAATTTTGATGCTTAAACTAAAGAGTTGTTTCAGAGTGCGTGCACAAACTGTGTACAAACCGGATTGTCTGAATATCGCTTATCAAATTTAACAAATATATACTTTGGAGGGTAGAAAAATGATGTCATCGGAAATTTCTATCAAAGATTTTTCAGAAAATATCTTTTTAATTATATTAAATTTTTTACCATATAATTTTTCTTTTTATATTTAATAATTTTTTTTAAATATTTTAAACGCACTTTTCAACAATATATTTCATTGTTGAAAAGAAACTAAAAACCAATCGCACGAATATTTCCCCTTGTCTTTCGTCTTTTTACAAATATTTCATCTTTTTTTCATTGTTGTAACCAAGATAAGTGGATTAGATATATTTTTCTATGATGAGCGGGTTTCAATATTAACAAAGCTTGTGGTAATTTTTTTTTATATATTTTTTAATTTACATATGTGATTTATCTTCCGAATAAAGCAATATTGGACCTTTTTTTTAATGCCTGCATTTTAAAATATTGCTGATTTTGCCTGTGATATGATTGAAAAATAAATATTATGCGAATAAAATAGAGATAGAAAAATAAAAATTGTTCAAGTGCAAAGCGCAATGAAGATGAAAACAGTATAAGGTTTTTTTTTATCAAATATATATTATGCAAATTAAATTGTTGATATACCATATGTTTCAAGAACTATCAACATTAAATGAAAGATTATTCTATATTAGAAGAAATACATTAAATACTAAGTAATCTTGACATATAATTGCTACTGCATGTGCTACAAACTGGTTTTATTTTGCTTTATTTCATTTTGTATCCCTTAGAATTGTATTTTTGTTGTTTGTATTAGAAGTAAATAGGAAATATTTCTTTACATAAAGGATATTTAATATTAGTAATAAATGAATTTCATCATAAATTAATTATAAACAATAATATGTATATACTTTTATATTTAAAGTGTTTTGAATATTCTTTAAGAAAGGCTACTTCGACAGTAATTTTAAAATATAAATGTGATCTAAGAAATAATTTAAATTATTTTTTGTGGATTATAGAATTAACGTTTTATTAAACATACCTTCAAATTTAATACGAAATCATCAAAATATTATTGTTCTCCAGAAAAAAATTACAGCTGTTACAAAAGTATTATGATCCATTTTTTTATTTAACAATATATAAATAAAAATGAGTCATTTCATTTTAATAGCACGATGACAGATTTCTATAACTGAAATGTACTGAAGATGTAATCAAGATTTCATGAATTATGACTGAGAGTAAATTACAGAAATTAAATTGTATGTTCGCCCATATAATTTGAAGGAAATAAAACATCTCTTTAAAAACTTCCTTAATGTTACAGCAAGAGTTTCTCCTCTGTAATGCAATAACAAAAGTCTGTGTTTATTTCTTTTAACAAAGAAACTATTGCTCTAAATTCATTTTCTCTTGAAATCTTACATTGTTCTCGACCGGGCATCCGCAAACTCTGGGCTCATTCTAAGATAATCAGACTTTTTTATAGCAAAATGTCTACAACATGTACATTGTTTTCATGGAAAAAGAATTGCTGAAGTACGTCCAAACCAATGGTCACATAAAAGTCATTTCTAATAAATATGATTTAATTCCCAAGTGATTTGAATCCACTATACTGGAGCTGTAAAGTCTGCAGTCCAAAGAGATCGCTTCAATCATTCGGATGGGAGGATCATCAAGCGGGCAAAGTCGACAGTCGCCGAGCACTCAGGTGCGGGATTTGACGAGGCAGGAGTACCGTCCTGTTGGCGAATTTAGTGCACCATGAAACCATCCTGGACTAAATCTCCTCCGCCAGATGTGGAGGTTTGGAGAGGGGATGCGAGCTCAGGTATCGTTCTCGTCATATGATTGCGATTGGAAATTACAAATTCTGTTCAAAAACAGCAGTAGTGTTTCTTTTATGCGAGACGTTAATTTAACTAAAATCTAAAAATAAAAAAAATACGGTTATAAAATTATTACAATAATTGTATATTGTTCGTTAATCTTCTGGTGCCCTTCCTGTTGATGAGAAACGGCCGGATAAGCAAGCAGGTTCTCACTTCCTCGAAAGAATGTGATTAGAGTAACAAACAAAAATTTACATCTTGGGGCGACCTTGATGGAGGGAACCATGAGAATCACTTTTAAAAAGGCAACAGAAAACTCTACTGTTTATTACAGAGCCCCAGCCATTTTCATGCAGAATACATGGGGGAGTTAATTTATTTTTATGTGGTTCTTTTATTTGCGCATTTTGAAATCATTTATTTTTTTATAACTTTTAAGTCAATGAAATCTTTTATTGGGTTTTATTACGACATGCGACTTCTTGTAAAACATAATTCATAAAAAAAAACCTCATTTCTGTTATAAGCTGCGATGCTTTTCTTAACTTCTGCTTTGGTTGAAAATTTTATAAATTATTGAGCATGTAAAAGTGAAAAAGTTTTGCTTTAAACAAAAAGAATCAATGCCTTTTAAAAGTACTTTTTAGATTTTTTTTTTCTTTCTCGCTTACGGGATTGTATGTGTTCAGTAATGAAAGTTTTTTTTTTCAGAATTCTTAGATAATTATCTTTTTTGTATGCTTACATTTTATATTCTTGATAATTTCTAAGTACTTTTTGTTATCCTTTTATAATAAACTTATTAAAAATGAATACAAACCTTTAATCCCCGATGTAATAGAAATTTAAAGTTAATTTTTCCCTTGCACATTCTTAGTCGTTTATTTTTTATCCTTTGTAGTATCTCCAAGGTAAATATGTCGCTTTAACCCTTTTGCTATGGTATCTGTGTCCATTGTAAAGCTGCTACTAAACTATACACCTTGCTAAAAATTTAAATATTGTGAATGAACAATTTTATCTCGTAAGACATGAAATTGATTTTGGACAGCAAGAAAACATATTGGTACAAAAATCCTTTGAACCTCTTTTCTAACGATTACTCTACAATATCTTTTATTGTCTACATCTTTATTACATTTAAGAGGAGAGAAAAGACATTTAATCAAAAATAGTTCCAAAAAATGTGATTTTTTTTATTTTTGGATTTTTGGACTTTTTACTTTTGGATGGATGTAATGTTTCTTGTGATTATCGCAAAAATGTACATCCATCCATCCAAAAGACAGGATGGGAACGTTGCTGCCCTTAGACGGATCTACTCTCTGTGCATCAAATCGTAGTGGCCCGGTGGCAGAACCTCAGGTTTGTGGCTGAAAAAATCTGAGTTCTGGACCACCTCCCGCCGTGGAACCACCATAATAACGAGTCAGTCCAAGCTATGTCCTCCCTCTGGTGTGGTGCATAAATTTGGAGAAGGGGATCCAGCTCAGGTGTAGTACTCGTCATTTGACTGCAGTTCAAAATTACAAGATCAGTCAGAAAATAGTGCTGGTTCTGCTTTAAAACAGCATATAGTTTAGTTTTAAAGCTGGTTCTGCTTTAAAACTAAACGGAACTCCGTGGGTCTTATAATACATGCAAGCCGAATTTATTCGGCATTGGAAGATAAAAACATCTGAAAACAGAAACTATATTATTACAAAAATGTATGATGTTAACTGTATTATCGTAGTTAATTAAAAGTTTTTTCTCTTCTTTGAGCTTATTCTGCTTAAACTTTATTTAATGTTGTAAAAATATCATTAAACATTTTTTGTTAAGTAATGTAGAAATATAAAAATTTATCTAAATAAAACTTTCAAAAACTATTAATTGTTTATTGCTATCGAACAATAAAACATAACTTATACTTCAAAATTCCTAGGAAATTACAAATTTTACAGAACTGTAAAATTTATATGGATGCATTTAAAAGGAATTTCTTTTCATTCATATGGCCATGCTAAAGTTATAATGACGTAAGTCACTTTAGAAAAGTTTAGTTTAAAATTGTAACCAATGCACAAATCTAATTCATTTTATCCCTTTTATTAAATTTGGATCCTAGGGATCTCTGAAATGATCCCATTTCCTTAGTTTTGTTCGGATGATAAAATTGTACCTTTAGCGATGCGTTAATTTTGGAGGAAAGGAATGTGACTTACATCACTATAACAATGATGTGTATTTTTATAGAAAAGGCTTTTCCTACATTTTGCAGCTGGTGCGACGTCAGCGAGGGGAAAAAATTCTAAAAGTGTGAAAAATTTTCGAACTGTTTCGAAGCATTTGGAAAACTTGAAGCGGGTTTTGCATCCAAATGTTGCTGTGTAACATACTTTTTTCCAGACAGCTGATGTAATTTATTGTCCTTTCACATGAAAAGAAATCGAAATTCGGGAATACATGGGGAGTCTGATCTCTAGAAAATAGCAATTGTGCCTCACGTGAAATCACGCTTTTCTTGTGAATATACAAAGTACTAAAAATAAACGTAAACCTAATCATTGAACTTAATAAAGATATCAGTTACAACCTTGTTTTTTGAAGACAATTCTGATCAATGACAAATCTGTACATTTTGC
>JAOUZG010028934.1:1873588-1930925 GCA_026289955.1 Argiope argentata | reverse complement strand
CGTTTGACCTACGGCTACCGATTTTGATACGTATATATCTTGGGGACCGGAATTGTGCATCTCGGAGCCCCTCTTTTGGAATTTGTAATTAAAGTTTTAATTAATTAAAAATCAAACGAAATTTTGAAGTTTTTTCACTGTAATTTCAGAAAAAAAAACTCATTTTTGTATTAGATTAAAGCTCAAAAATTGTCTTTTCATTGATACTGATGTTTTGACCGTTAAATTAATTTTCTATTTTTAATAAATTTTTATAAATTTAATTCCATTGTATTTTTCATCAATTTATTTCCTAGAAAATAAAAATAAGATTTTATCTGCACGAGTATCACAAAAAATCAGCTTTAAATCAATTAAAATGAGTGTGAGATGAATCGAAGATATCGGCGAAGAGCACGGACGAACGCGGCTAAATTTGGATTCATGCCAACTCTTTAATTATTAAAAGAAGGCAATACCAGCTGTTAACATATTAATTGACACTTTAGAGTTACATAGAGTGCATCAAATATCGTGTTATAATGTAAAAAAGGCATAGATTTCTTTCGTAATCCCAATGAATCTTCGCAATTAATTCTCGATATATTTAAAGCATGTCTTGACAAACTTTGCATCTATAAAAAGAATTATTCGCAACTGTTGAAAAATGGCATTTAATTTGGTAAAATATTCATTTATTTAGCGTTAAAGTTATGCGTTTTTCTATAAAGCAATAAAGAAGTAGTATAAAAGACATTGTTGTTGTTCTTGTGTTCGGAAGAAGTCTTCGTGTTACGGCGGAAGGAAAGGTGCTGCAGTTCATGAAGGTGCGGACCCCTGAGCACTCGACGGCACAAGTCTGAGTTCTAGCGGACACACGTCACAAACCCTTTTTACGGAGTGAACTTCATTCATGCATTTCATTCATTCATTCACCGATCGTAATTTAGATCTAAATTAGAGAACGATCACCTCTGACCCTGTACTCCCAGTGGTATTAGTCTAGACATGGAGGACTTTGCGACCACGACAGATTTAGCGTCCACCAGATACACTCGGAGAGTCTTCGGCTGGCGGGTTCGAACTCGCTGCCCGAATCTAACGCCGTACCAACTAGGCAATTCCGGCGTAATCATTACAATTACTATAAATAAATTATCAAAAAATTATACTAGCTTTGAATTTTCAACGCCAATTGAGGCAACGCAAAATGCGTACATTTTCTACGCAAGTTGGGTAACGCAATACAGATTAGAATTTTTTTTATTCTATATTATTTTAATTCAAAATTACTTCAAAATGAATCCTACTAATTACCAATGTTTATTTTTGAATACACCAAACATTAAGAAAGCAAACAGAATTGAATATAATGAAATAATCGGCCGAAAACATGTTAAGCCTAATCTCATTAACGTGGGGAAAAAACAAACTGATCCCGTTACTTATTTGGTGGTGGGAAAATGAAGATTTTTGGCAAGCAAGTTAGTTTTTAATTAATAAATAAAAAAGTAATGAATTAATATTTGAAAAAACTGCATTTAGGTATCGCATAGCTGTTTGTTTACCCTCGAGAAGCACCAGAGAACAACTTCCATGCCAGCAGAACACGCTCCATAAAAATCATTGCCGACTTTTTTTGCATCGACTAATTGCATCGACTTTTAAATAAAATCCGAATATTGTTGAATGCGCTTCACCTCTTTCCCCGTTCAGTGCGCTCAAAATGTAATCGGATGAAAGCCCCGACTCATTCTTCGTTTCTTTCCAGGCAAAGCCGTCCCTTACGTGCAGCTGACGGCGGCACACGGATCCGTTCTCACCATCCTGGCCATCAGCTTCGAGCGCTACTACGCCATCTGCCAACCCCTGAAAGCCGGCTACACTTGCACTCAGATGCGGGCCCTGGCCATCATAGTGGCCATCTGGCTGGTGGCAGCTCTGTTCACCACGCCCGTGCTTTTCACCGTCCATTACCACCTTGAAGAGACCCTGCTCTCGGGAGAAGCCGTGCCCGTCTGCTACCAGAGCATCGAGCGAATTTGGCAAAAGGTCTACTACTTGTCTGCCATCGGGGTTTTCTACGCCCTGCCCTTCCTCATACTGCTGGCCGTCTACTGTCATATCGCAAGGCACCTCATGGCGGGCAGCAGGGTGCTTGCCTCTTCCAGCGAAGAGACCCAAATGAGGGCCAGAAAACAGGTGGTCCTGATGCTGGTAGCGGTAGTAGTCAGCTTCTTCGTATGTTTGTTACCTTTCAGGTAAGTAATAAAAACAAGTTAAATTGGGAAAAAAAAATATTCAATTTTTTTAAAAATAGCATTAAGCAGCCCGTGTAACAGAGAAAATAACACTGAAAGTGCATGGCGTCAGAATTAATGCTCTTCTTATCAAAACTTTAGGTAGGTCATTAAAAAAAATGTGAAACTTTTTAGGGAGGCTCATTTAGAGGAAAGAAATCAACAGGGCCCGACTACGCCTAGTTGGAGCATGGGGGGGGGAACTTTCGGAGGCCCTCCTCTTTATTACTTTAGTAATTGAGATCATTCATTAAAAAAGGAAACGTAAAATTAAATCTCTATTCGATTTGGGCGACTGCCCCTCCCTCAGTCAGGCCCTGGAAATCAGAACTAAAAGCGACCATCGGAAGTCGGATTATCAATAAATCTCATTAATAGATGACGAGCGTATTTTCGACGTAATTTTGTATTTGTAAAATCTATTAACATTTGAGGGAAATTGATGTTCAGTATTCTCGTCAGTCTTAAGGATTTCAAATTTATAAAATCATTTTTTTTACAAAGAAGCTGACCTCGCATCAGCTACTCCATAAAAATTTCATATCTCGAACACGAAGTTAAATCACATATTTGAGACTTGTGATTATTTTATTAATTTCTGAAAGCTTTTCACTGAATGAATCTCAGAAATATTATGCTACAAATACTTTATTCCATTTTTTTCTCTATTACCATCACTGCTAAAGTCACTGTTCTGAAATTTTCTTACGTGCCTTAATTCTCATTTTTCAATCTTTAAGTAATGTCTATTTAGGAGACAAATGTATCGCGATTTTGGCTAATGACTGATAAAATGCCTGAGGACATGTTAAAACATGTTAAGCCTAACCTCATTGGTGTTGGAAAAAAAACTGAATTCGTTACTTATTTAGCGGCGTGGAAATGAAGATTTTGGGCATGAAAGTTAGTTTTTAATTAATTAATCAATTGATATTTTAAAAAACTGTATAAACATCAAATGTCATCCACTACAAGTTTTAAAAAATTTAGCTTAATTGGATGAATAAACAGTGTTTTACTAACGATTGAAAATTTGTACAAAATATACATTTAGGTAGTGTGTGAGCTAATAGTAGGAATTTAAGGAAAAAAAATTACTCGGAAACGATGGTAGTTCGAATCATGAAACCATTGATGTTTTTTACTTGACAAACCGTAAGAGTCTGATACAAAAATCTGAAAATTTAATTAAAATTGTGCCGATAGATTTTACTTTGTAAGTGGTATTACAGATCCCTATAAATAGAACTCATGGGCTGAATTTTTTTAAAAAATATAACCAGACAAAGCGTTTGATGAAATAAATAATAAAATGCTTTAAATAAACAGAAAAATCTTTTAGTATAATTATCTAAATGCAATAATATTATGACATTTTTTTATTAATTATTTTTTTTGAATAATGGATTTTGCTCGTCAAGCCGAGTTTAATTTTGAATTATTTTTTGCGAGCTGCATGCTGGGGGCCTAGGGGGCGTCTAAAACATCTCATCAAGACGCCAATAAGCGTTATACACGCCCGAATAGAAACAAATCCTATCAAATTGCAATTGGCATGGAAAAATGTAAAATAGAGGAGATTTTTTAAGTTGTTGTTTCACTTTGCGAGTGAAAAAAGTTAATTCGCAAAAACAGGATTTAATATTTTTTAAATGTATTATTTAAAATACCATCCTCTTTTTTTTTCTTGTAGGGTATTCACGATATGGTTGATTCTTTCGGAGCCGGCAGATGTCATCAGTCTGGGCATGGAGACCTACTACAGTCTTCTGTACTTCTGCAGGCTGCTAGTTTACATGAATGCCGCCATCAACCCAATCCTCTACAACGCCATCTCTTCCAAATTCCGCAACTCTTTCATCCGACTCTTGAGATGCTCGAACATGAGGAGCAGGCTGACCCGGCAAATCACCAAGGGCACCACTACCTCGAGTACTGCCACCTCCAGCGGAAGCGTGAAGAAAGATACTTTGCTGTCCCATCAGCATAGCAACAGGCAGCTGAGAGTCATGGTCAACAGCAATTCGCTCTGGAATACTGGGCCCAAACCAGAAAATGTATGACGAATGTATCAGCCTTAGTGGACTGAGATTGATATGTTGCACACAATATCTTACGTTCCACAACTTTGGTTCATGGTGCTGGATTTGGAAGCACATGATTACGGGCAGCTTGTAAACTATTTTTATGTATGTTTCTGTATATAATTATTTATGTAGTCACCAATCTGTGTTATTATTTATACGTTGTAGCTCATTTATTATTATTTTAATATGTGATAGAATCTCATTTTCTATTCCATAAAATCTTTTTTTTTTTCATACAACCGTTGGGAAACGTCAGCTTTGTTCATTAGTTAGTGCATGCAATATTCATTTCATTGTAATAGAAAAGAATTTCATGACGTGAAGTCATAAAATATAATACAGGTACTTACTTTTCCATTTGTCTTTGCTCATGTTCCTTTTATCTTTTAAAAATGTCGGTTCTTATTTTTTTTTTTATTTTTACATTTGGGATAACAATTAATGATCTTACTTTAAAACCATGGAATAAAATGTGCAGTAAATTTGTATAGTAGCTGTATAATTAAAGTAGTGAGATACAGCTGTTGCATATTTTGTGTTGTTATTGTTGTCATTTTAGTCGTGTGTAAATAAATAACTCTGTTCGATTTTCATGCTTGAAAAATCACATTTATTCTCCGCCAAATAATTCGTTTCTATCATAATTTCTGTTGAAAATTGTAGCAGTCTGCTCAAACGAAAGTTCATAATTTGGAGGAAATAACATTTCAAATGACATTTTTTTTTTCATCTAAAGGCAAGAATTTTGCACCCTTTCTTCTTTTCTCTACTTTAAAAGGATGAAATTATGTGCCATTAGGCGGTCTTAATTTAAAAATCAATCTTTTATTGTTTTGTCACGATAATTTTGAGCAGGTCAAATAAACTTTTTAAAATTTATTTGAAGCTGTACAGGTTTTTAAACTTTCTGTAAACTGTTCGCGTACTTAATGACGATTTAAGGGAACACATGTTCAGAAAAATTTACCAAAATCAAATTTTAATTCATCCTATAAAAAATGTTACTATCATTTCATTCTTCTTTATAAAGATTTTCTGAAGGAACAAAGGAGGACCTTCTGAAGGGCCAAATAAAGGACTGACAGACCACTGAAATACATGTTTTAGAAATCACCATCTAAATTAAAAGTCATTATCATTGTTTTCTTGGTCTTGTACTGCTATCGTCATTTTCTAACTTAACACCAATGCTTACACCCTTGCCACCTGTCACCAAAAGTGTATAGCCCAAGTAAAACAACATCTCTACTGAATTTCTCTTATTTTATTGGGAGAAATAATTTATTTGCCAAGAAACTTGATCAGCGTAAGGTTTTCTATAAAGTAGTAACACTTTTAGCTTAGTTAGTGTTATTCTGCATAGTACTCCATTTTAAATGTCATTCCGTGTCTTTAAGAAAAGAACTGACAGTTTACGTTTCGCTTTCTCAATCCATTTCGATTCCATCACAAATACCTGAAAGGAGTTGATTCCCATCAAGTCCCGGTCACATGACAAACGTATTTACATCGATCCGCGCATTTCTTTGCAGAAATCCTCCCCTCCTTTGCCGGATGTGCAGCGCCCTTTCCGCATTCAATCGTTGTGTGCCACAAACTAAACTATCCAGATTTCGACAGCATGCATGCGACAAAATGCATTTAAAACAACAGAATTTTGTTTAATTATTCGCCACTATTTCTTGGTTGCATTATTAAGGCATCTTGAAAATCGCAAAAAAAATCTATCATTTCATTCGTTTGGTTTATAGTTGTTGTTTTTTCTTTTATAAAATGTAAATTGATTTTTTTCCAGAACAAGTTTTTACACTTTTATGTAAATTAACACCGGCAAAAGAAATTTTGAACACCTTAACACTTGCTTAATGTATAATGCAATGTAGCCTATCTAATGTTATTTCACTCTCATAAGTGTTCGCTTGAAGCTTGCATATTTATAATCAAATTTAAACGTTGCTTAAGCCCATTTTCCAAATGAAAAGCCATGAATCTTTGATTAGGAATGGACAAACCTTCTTTGCAGAGTTCACAAATAAGTATAACGAAATGTTGGGATACGGATACTTCCTGAAACCCTGAGACAAAATTAATCCCAAATGGTGAATATGGCAATCACATTTGAGATGCTACTTAACCACTTAACATACAATGACGTCTCTGACACGCACATCGAATTATTTTGTTCCTCTCCCTCGAGTGCTAAATTTTAAGTGGCCTTCTCGTGGTTCTTAAAAGGATGGTATAAAAAAGTTATTTTCCATTTGCGGATCACTCTTCACAATCGATGATCTGTAAGACGGCAATAAAGAGAACCTATTAATCGTTTCGTTTTTTCTGTTAATGGCTTTCCTACTCTGCATCGAAATAACTTTATTGAATAACTGCACCCGAAACTGTAAACTATTGAACCCTTCGAAGACTTCGTTCCATGTACAATAAAGACATCTTAATCTAGAGACTTGCTTTCTTAACAAAGCACAAAGAAAACTGACTTTATGATTTGGAAAATGTTCTTTATATGAAAGCACAGTATATAAAAGTTTCAAAGGAATAATTTTCACATTAGGATTACATTTGAGGTTCTATATTTCAAAATATTAAAATCACGAAACTTTTAAGAGAAATTTAAAGATTATTGCGCTTTAAAAACAAAAACGTAAAAATCAATATTTGATATTGTAATTATTATTTATTGATAACAAAAAATTTTATTATTAAATTCAATATAAAATTTATTTGTTATCTTTTAAGTAATCCTATGTTTAAAAGTTAATAGCGCATCAAGCTCAAGAGATCCGAACTTCTCTGTGTGTGTGATATGAAAAGGGGAGAAATTCTCGAAATGCTTGTCATCAGCTTACAAATGATGCTGAATGTAATTACTGTGAAATTATCTTTTCTGTAAATAAAATCGAATTTTTGTAAGATTTTTAAAACCCTCCGACCTCGGCGGCCCAATGGCATAATAATTGCATGAATTTAGGGTCATGAAGCGCAATGACTGGTTGTTCCCACTACGTCGGTATGGTTTCGGCGTTATTGCCAATTTGTCTTCAAGTGATAGGCATAGTAGTACATTTCAAGTTTATTCTCTAATAAATACATCTTATGAAAATTATTTTTAAACTAAAGTTTAATGAATTGCTGGCAGCCTCATTGTGGAATGAAAAGGGAAATTTTCGCCCTCAAAAACATTTCCTCGGACATTTTAGAAGATTTCACTAATGTAACTATCCATTGTTAGACTAATAGTATAACTCATAACGTAGTGTAAACAGCCCATCAGCTTGCTCGAGATAGCTCCATTGCCGGAAATCAAGTAAAGGCAGTTATAGCAAGGCGCTCCCAGGTAAAATTTCTTAGAAGTGTTTACATAAATATTTCTTCAATGTCTGAAACGAAACTCATGAAGTTATTTCAAGAAGAATTTCTTAATTATATCATCAGTTTGCTTCGAAGCTTCTCTCATCTTCCGCAATCTACTTCACTGAAGGAAGGCGAGTGATTTTCAAAATGAGTTTCTTTCTTTCTTTTTTACTAAACAATTTTAGACATCTAAAAATGGTGTTTTTATTCTGCTCAAAATAATAATTTTTTCGAAGACATGGAATATTGGCATCTGATTATAATACTTTTTCTAACAAAGTATGACATGAATTTTAAAAGAACGTGCCTGTGCCCTCGATTTTACAGCTTTTGATGCAGAGATTCGCTACATGCATTTAGACATAGTTTTTCTTCGCATCTACGAAATTCGGGATTTGATTTGCATAAGAAGTTTTCGTAATGTTGACTGAAAAGCATCTACGGGGAGGTTTGAAAATGTCATCGTTGAAAGCTCACATGAGTTCGGAAATAAACTTGTGTGTTTGGAATTCGCATATCGGGGAGAATTGCCGAATTTTGGCCGGTTTAAATATCTATGCCAGCGTATTTTGAATTACGTAAGTGCAGTTTCTAGTTGGAACCGTTTTTTAGACAGAATCGTTATTTAAATATTTTAATGACAGAATTGCGCATTAGTAAAATAGCAAAGCATTTCATTGTTTCTCCGAAGTTGTGATTTATTTGATTGCATTTTATTATAATGATTTTATTTGAAATAATTTAATCGCAAGATAAAATTAATTGTCTTTGTTATTTTTCGTGATTTGTTCAGATTGGATTTTAAACAATTGTCTGGAATATATTTTTTGGTTCTGTGGAACTATTATCTGGAATTAAAGCAACATCCCTGAAAAAATCTAATTCCTGATTTGCATCATTCTAAGTGGGATCAAATCGAATCAAAACAAGAGACATTTAAAACCTTTAATTTCGATCAAATTGAAATTTAAAAGGGACATTTTAAAAGTTCGTTCTAAGTGAATCAACTAAAGGAATTTGTGATTTTGTATTATTTGTCTAAAAATAAAGAAAGGAGGAAAACAATGTTGAATATAAAATATTATATATAGTGTATAAGTGTGAATTTGAAAATCAAAAAAAAAATTTTTTTTGCTATAGTTGCGGCTAAGAAATGGTGGTTTGTGCTATAATCAAGAAAATCAATTTTCTTAACTGGATGGAAGGCACAATTTGCTATTGCTGTTTTTATTTCTTCTATTTTAAACTTATAATTTGAAAATTTCATGAGCTTTGATTGTTAATAAAATTCAAAAATTTGTTCACTATTTCTTAAATGAAAATTGTCTCTTGATTACAGCAATTTAAAAAAAATATGTTCTGCTCATTATTATATAATTTTAACTTTATAGCTGTTCTCAACAATGAGAATTTATAAGTATTTGAATAACTTTCTGTTACTCAATCAAATTTGTGTTCATGAATTACTCTTTCTTTTTATTAAATTCAAAATGCATGCAATGAAATGTTGAGGGGAGAATATTCATTTCAGTATTTGATACTTGTATTTCTACTGTGATGGCAAATATTTTGAACCAATTTTCTACCTCTTTGGGCCACGACTTAATACAAACTTTTCTTATATAATCTTGTCTATAATTTAGGAATAATCATCCTTTACTTAGTGATTCTTCAATATTTCACATTTTAATATCTGAATTTTTCTCATATTTTTATGAATACTTGTTTTGAAATTTTTTGTATAAGCGATGCTGGATGTTTCACTGGTTATAATATTCATTCCGCAAAAGAGTTTCTATGAATGACTTGTTTATCACAGCTGCAGTAAATCGACTTTATGCATACAAAGAATTTTTACATATATAAAGAATGTAGAACGCAGTGATGGTTTTTTTGGAGATAGTCTAAGGATTTTCTGCTTTGTTTGGCTCTCAGCAAATCAGCAAAATTTTTACGGACGAAAACGCAAAAGAAGCGCAATTTTTTATTCCATAATTTTTAGTTCCTAAAATTAGTGAACCGAAAATTTTACAACTGACCCGGTTATTAGGGTATACATTTCAAAAATGCTAGTTAAAAAAATATTAGAAAACTGTAACTGTTGCGCCAAATGAAGTCGAGCGAGACCTTCAGTTAAAAATTGATAGATACAAAAAACAAAGTTAAAAGCCTATTTAACCCTATTGTCAGAAAATTGTTTCCTTAAATAACAGAACATTGAATAAATTCTTTAAACTTCATCAATAATTTCGGGCAAATAAATTGTTGGATCCTACGCACAAATCATTCAATTTGACTAATTTATTGGTTATTGCTAATTCTTGGTTAAATTTGAGCAGTTCCTAATTTAAAACCCATTAGAACATTTTCTGGCATGTACTACCGGCCAGAAAAATATTCTATTGTGATAAATTATTCTATGTGATATTCCCTTTGTCCTCGGAAAAGTTATTCGATGCGTAATTATTCAATATACAAGTACTTGTTTATTGCTCCAAATTTATGTGTGTTTAAAATTTAATTTCTCCGTCTTTTTACCATTCTGTGTAATATTTTCAGTAATCAAAATTGAAAAATAAATAAATGAAATGTCAAAATGATGCACCGCTTTGAATGGTACCTAAGAGGTACCATCGAGTGCAAAGGATTAATTAATTAACATTCACATTTAAAAATATAAATATTTAAAATGATTTTATATTATTTGACTTCATGCTGAAGAATAATCATGAAATCCAAACTTTTATGCAATGTCCTTCATATTTAAAACAAATATTCTTGGCACATATTTTAAACAAAAAGGGTTGTTTTTTTGCTGTTTAAAACGTGTCGAATTATGATTTGAATATTTTAAATTTCAACATTTTAAGCCAGCCAAACCCAGCTTACAAATTGTTGCTTGGTATTTCTTCCTCGTTGTTGCTATTGTAATAATCTAAAGTAATGACATTCATAATTCTATTAATTTTATTCCCAATATAGGGAACTGTTTTGTCAAAAAAATTATATTGCATAGAATATTCTTGGCAAACTATGACCGGGAGAATGTATAAAAATTTAATACATCCAAATTTTTTTCGGGGGTGCTTTTATGGATTGAGAAAACATAAAAGCAAGCTTAAATAATTTCAGATCATTTTTCCAAATGCAATTTTTTACGTCCTTTTCTATTATTTTAAAATTACTGAGTGACAATTCGAGTGAAATACCCAAAGTTTTAGCTACTTAAATGCGAAGTTTGCCTTAAAATATCGTAATGCCTTCAAAAATTCATAATTTCTAATTGTAAAACTGTTTATTGATCCACTCCATTATATAAAATGTCCATCAGTGATGCATCATCCATCACTACGTAACAGAAACCAAATCAGGAATGAGATAGAGAGCCCGTCTGCTTTATTGCACTTCATTTGCAATGTATGCTCATAAAGTTGCATTCCTTTTTACACAATCAGCGAGTTGTCATCTCTAAACTTTTTCCCACTCGATCACCCGAATAGTTGGGAATCCGATGGCGCTATGTCTGTAGTTATGACACCGATATTTATTCCAATCGGCATGTCACATTCTAAATTCTTAGGCTTGCATTTTCCCTCCTGCAGTATTGCGACGCAGTTTATGTAAGGACGAAAGCGGTCACGGTAGCCTGGTGTTAGAGTGAAAGCTTCATAAGCCAGATAACAACCCTAGGTGTGAAATGCCACTTTTGCTCGATGGTTATGTCACTCGGCTTCTAACCCACAGATTGCGAATTCTGGGCAAACGCTATCCGTTTCTGCCGCAATGGTGAACCTAGTGGACCTTAAATAAGCAACTTTCGTACAGCTTCGTAGCGCCCTCTATCGGCAGCAAATGCCACGATGGGCATTAAGTACGACAGATAACATCCCCACCAAACTTACGCACACGTTTTCAAAGCTTGGCGCTATTTCATCGTTCGTCTAACCACCGAGTCACTGGTGGGAGAGTATTTGGTGAAAGCTTTATAAGCCAGATAACAACAAGCGAGCTAAAGTGTCACTTTTGCTCGATGGTCCTTTTACTCGGCTACTAACCCACAGATTGTGAGTTCGGGCCAAGCGCTATCCGTTTCTGCCGCAAGGACTTCAGGCTCGAGACCCAATAGCACCGTATAGGGCAGGAGAGACAGGTGCACGTTAAATCCATCTTAGACAAACGACCTTCCATTGGTGTGGTGTGGAGGTTTGGAGACGTTGCCCAGTTCAGGTTTTTCCCATGCCATCTAACCGAGGTTCAAAATCACGAGGTCCCTTCCAAAATAGCCTCAGTATTGCTTTAAAATGGGACGGTAATATAACCAAACCAAGGATGGACAAAAACTTTAATATTTAATAGCAATCAGTCCACGTACGAAAAAGTACATAATTCTCATCCTCCTGCTGTATTCATTGGATATTAGCCTCAATACGCTGGGTAATCTGTCTCCTTTCGTCACATAGAATAGTCTTATTAAGTGAGGCGGGTAATTGTATGAAGACACTAGCTTCTGCGGTGGTGGACAATAAAAAAAATGATATTTTTATGACTGATGAAAAAATGTAAAAATATGAAGTAGAATAAATTTTTCTTCCATTCATCTTAGCACTATAAAAAATCTTATACTTTGAAGTACCAAGTTTGCGGATATATACTTAGTTCTAAATTTGGAAATTTAGCTGGTGATATTCTTGTTAAAACGGAAACTCATTCAATATCAGAAAACTGTCAGTCTCAAATATTTGTAAGATAGGACATAATCCAGAAATCAAAGGGCTTTTCTGAAAACACGTATAAAATTGTTGAGCTGCAATTTCGACTTAATTTAAAAGGAAAGAAAAAATTGGCGTTGAAAACATTTTAGAGAAGTTAGTACGAGAAAAAGAACATTATTTATTCGCAATTGTAGGCTTTTCCGTGGATTGAAGTATTTGGGTAAGGAAAAAACTCTTTGCATTGCTGTTGATTTTAGTGTATATTTTCGTAATATCTGCTGTAGAGGAAAGTATCCGCTCGCATTTCCTGGCATCCTTCTGCTGAGTCTATGTGCACAGGAGGGTCCAGTGACTGTAGACTGCGAGATCCTTACCTTCTGTGGGAGGAACGAGCATGAAGAGGCAGCATGGCAAAATATTTATTTTTATATTATTGGTATATTCTTCTAACTATGAACACACATTTTCGAAATTTTATCTTCAAAATAATTTGCTGAGATATTAAAAGGCAAACTTATTAACTTAGACTACTTTTTAACATCTCTTACTGGTATTTGAATAATTCTTTTGTCGCATTTTTCTGGGATGATACAAATATTATACAGTTATAATTGCAAAATCCAGAAACGTATTTATTAAACTTAAAAAAGAACAGTCAAAGTATTTGTTCAGAGAAATGTTTGCAAAATATGTTTGGAATTAGCAATTTTCTCTTTCAAAAAATTAATATTCTAACAATAAGTGCGTTTACGAGATTTGACTCATTATTTGAGATATCCAAGTTTCTTGATTTCGATATTAAGACGACAGGAAGGTGTATTAAATCCCGAAGAAATTAAGTGATCTTGTAAATACCCCCCCTCAAAGAAATGTAAAATCAGACTATCTAGAAGGAAATTCAACAAAGATTAGGAGCTTTCCATTTAACCCTCATCCTATTCGAGACATGCGCCGAGAAGAGGCAAACACACAAGTCGAACACTGCCAAAGATAATTACAGGCACAAATAAAGTTAAAAATATAGCATAAAAGCTTAATTTTTGTATTTGTTTTTATTATCAAACTCTACAGATGTCGCATCGTTTCGATGCAATTGCATACGTTATTAAATGAAACTGCAATTAAAAGAATATGTCTAATTCAAATATCTAGTAAAGTAAACACTTGTTCATCTTTTTTGAGACATTCTGTATATTTTACAAAGAAGGGTTTAAAAACTATATTCTTAAGTGACAGCAAAAAATTTTGTATCGAATTTTTTTATCAACATATCCTCTTCATTAACTTGATAATGAGTGTACTCACTATAACTGGGCACTAAGATATGTGATGTGTTGAATTTGTTATACTTTTTCTACACATATTGATAAATGGGAGAAAAGCCGTTTTTTTTTGGCATTTCTCTAGTTTCCCTCTAGTAATATATATATATATATATATATATAATCAAAATTATGTTATTCCGCTAACATTTCCACTTTTTTTTTCAGAGATAACCGAAGTCTTAAATTGCTTCAGACATTTAAATAACAATTACATGAGTCAATGGTTATTTCTTGACATTCTTGTACCTTGTTGTTCTAAAGTAATGTAAAAATGTCACTGTCTTTTAAACATGTAAATTTTTATTGTTAGTTTTCCAGACCCTCTTTGTTGCCCCTTCGTAGAAGTAACATCTTCTGCAATGATTGTGAAAAAACTGGTTTGTACTATTTGTTCTATTACTGAGCTTATGAAAGGAAATAAAACACATTCAGTCTGTTATTGTATTTGGTGCTTTCTGTATAAATAAATGTTTTCATGTTGTGGATACGACTGGCTGTTTTCTTTCTCGATCCGTAAATAAGATAATCCGGCATGTATCTCTATCTCATTAAATGGTATAGACTGTACTGGCTTTTATCGTTTATTGCAAAATTCAACAAAGATGTATCAGATTATGATTCGATGGGTGCAAAATACATTATTAAAGTGTCATAAAATTATATTATTAAATCGCACTCTCTTTAACAGAAGATAAATAGGAAAAATAACCGTAAACTGGAGGGTCCGTCTGCGTAGTAAAAGATTATCTGTTCCGTAGCTCAGCTTTTGCGAATATCCCAGTAAAGTGTTTTCTTGATCCCATCCAAGAATGATTGACGATGCAAATTAGCTTATGCAAAGTGCACGGCTAAAAAGTCTGCAAACGGTGTGGATCTTTAGCTCTTAGCAATCAAATTTGACGTTTACGCACTTTTTGGGGTGGTAGGTGCCCGTTAAAAATATGTTTAGTTTTCAACAAAATAATTACAATTTTCCATCTAAAAATCAACCTTTTATCAATTTTCCTACTATTAGTTCACACTCTCCCTATATATATATATATATATATAATATAATATTCAAATTTTGAATGGTTAATAAAATAATTTTTATTCTTCCAATCAAATTTAAGTAAATTTTTTTACTCGTAGTAGATGACATTTGATATTAATACACTTTTTTCGAATATTAATTCATTAATTGATTTAAAACTAATTTTTTTGCCTTTATAGTAGTTTTTTACAGTTGTTGCGATTGTTAGGTCGAGATAGCCTGGTTGATAGGGTGTTGGATTCGCATCCCTTGTGCTGTGAATTTGAACCTGGTTTCAGAAGTTCTCCATGTCGGGATTTATATCACTGGGGGCTACTGAGACAAAGGTTATCGTTATACGGGTACTCAAGGGTCCTTACCCTCAGAAGCTACAGCACCCTCTCCTTCCGTTGTAAAGCGGAACACGAGAACCAAAATTGTAATTATTTAATAAAAAGTAACTAAAATAAAATATTTTGCAACTTCCTAAACTTACCCTACTATCCAAAGTAGGAATTGATTTTAAAAAATTGTTTTTATATTACTTATTTTCACAGTAACTTCGAAAGCGCATCATCGTAAATATTTATATTAATATTTTGATTTGAAAAGATATTATTAAAAATTTAATTTTTGTTTTAATTCTGTTCAATTTTTTGATTTCATTTCAAAACTTTTTTTATAATTTTTTTACGATATTTCTTATAGTTCATTCATTGACCGGATTTGTATTGCCATATGTTGCAACGTTATAAAATCCCTTTTCTTCTCTGGAAACGTGATCGCCACTTTAACTGAGAGAATGTATTAAAAGCAAAACGAAGAGGGCTGACGAAAGATAGGACATTATCATGCTTCGCACTGAAGCTTAGAATCTCCTTCCCGCCTTCAAGTACCAGATTTGGGTCTGTGCTTCTAACTAAGCTTAAAGTAATCATCAAATTAAATAATTCCGTGGCTAACTTAATAGACCGCGTAACCACTGTATGAATTAATATTTATCATGAACTGCGAGTCATATTTGCTTTTAGTCGCTAACCCCACCCGTGATTTATCCATGATTCATAGTATCTGAATGGAGTACTTATGGATACAGGAAGAGAGGGGTCTCATGTAGTGTAAGATTTCAAAAATAAATAAAATAATAATAATAAATAAATAAAAATAAAAAATAAATATATATAAAGATTAAAAGGAAATCATCTATGCATATTTCAATGTATCATGTCAGAACATAATTTCTTGAACGGCCAAGCACTACGTGCTCGTGCAAGCTAAATTATATTTTTATTCATTTTAATCGTTTCGTTGAAAGAGTCACTTTAGTATTGCAAACGATCCAAAAAAAACTTTGTCTCGCGTTTATTGTTTCAAAAAAAATACCCAATTTCCTATTAATTTCATTTCATATAATCGCATGCTCAAAATGACATTTTTATAGGTTTTGTTTGAGTAGTCATTAACTTTTTTTTTAATCAGAGTTTTTGTAAAGGTAATGGCAACATGTTATGAAAAACTGATTTTTTTGAAATGCTCGTGCAGGTAAGAAAATTTTTATTTTTCGTCTACGGATTTTTGTTGATGCCAAAAACCTCACCTTCAAAACATCATGCTCTGACATGATAATAAGAATGCATTTAAATTACTACTCTAATAAATATATATCCTTTCATATATATCAAATGCTAATTTTCCCATCTAAAACTTGAAAATAATAAAAAAAAATGGAAATTGACACACAAGAAAAATAGAAAACTACCTTAGATAGAGCATTCACGTGAATTTTTTAAGTCATGCTGTTCTGCCTCGTAATCACGCAAAGTGAATAAATATTTAACAATACAGTAAGACCCCGCTTAACGCGGGGGGTACGTTCCATCAAAGTAGAGCGTAATGCGAAACAGCGCTAAACGAGGCTATCTTTACATGTAAATATTGGGGTTAGGGGAAGATGGCTAGGAAATTGGTTAGGTATTAAATTTAAAAAGTATGTTTTTTAATAAAAATAAAACCAAACATTTATTTCTTAAAGCCCACATTAATTCTACATTATTATTTCTTGCAAAAATAGAATTATTTGTTTTTTAAGAATATTCTTTTTCAGTCAAAAAGAATATTCTTAAAAAAACAAATAAATTTCTAAGTCAGTCATATTTAGTTAGCCTTCCGCGTTTTCAGTGTTCTGCCTTTTTATGACAAAAGCATCTAATGTTGTTTGCCTTTTTCTTTTCCGTTGTTCTCTTAAAAGTTCTTCATAAAAGGATAGAGCATTTCTAACACCACGCCTTTCTTTTGAGCTCCTGTCAAAATTCGGATCATTTTCAATGAATTGATCCATTATTTCAGTTATGGTAGACAAACGCCATCGAAAGTTATTTTTGCTCTTCTTCTGAATCACTGCTGTCAACATTTTTGTTTTCTTCTTGTTCAGTTAATTCTTTGAGTTCATCATTAGAAAGACTAGCCGCTGCTTCTTGAATTATTTCTTCGACATCTTCCACATTTACCCCTTCAAAACCGGTTTGCTTCGTTAATTTCACTATCTCTTCCACTATTTCATCCACATCGACAGTGTCCAACGTCATCGCTCTCACTTAAATCCGGCCAAATATTCTTCCATACTCCTTTCAAAGATCTTTCTGTTATCTCATTCCAAGAAAGGCCTGTGTTTTCTACAGCATCTACGATGTTGTAGTTTTTCCAAAATTCTCTTATGGACTGGTTCTCTTCTCCGTCTGTTTTTTCAAACATTTGCTTAAAGGTTCGCCGCGAGTAATAAGCCTTAAAATTTGATATAACGTCTTGGTCCATTGGTTGAATTAAGACAGTTGTGTTAGGCGGCAAGAAAACCATTTCGACTGGAATGCATGTTGTTAAGTCTGATAAATTTGTTGGGTGGCTTGGAGCATTATCAATTAAAAGAAGTGATTTTTGTTCAAGTTTTTTTAATTTCGCAATAACGTTTAACAGACGCGCAGAAACGTTCAGTGAACCAATCCTGGAAAATTTTCGCAGTAATCCATGATTTTTTATTAGACTCCCAAATTAAAGGTAAAGTTGATTTAGATATGCCTTTCATCGCTCTTGGGTTTTTGGAATGGTAAATTAGTGATGGTTTTAATTTAAAATCTCCGCTTGTGTTACCACCTAGTAGAAGGGTTAAGCGATCTTTTGCAGCTTTAAATCCTGGTGCCCGTTTCTCTTCACGGGATAGAAATGTTCGTTTCGGCATTCTTTTCCAAAACAAGCCTGTTTCATCAACATTAAAAACCAATTCTGGAGGATAGTTTCCTTCTTCAATTATTTTTTTAATATCGCTGGAAATTCAGCCGCCGCTTTTGTATCACCACTTGCTGCTTCTCCTGTAATCTTTATGTTGTGAAGGTTATTTCGATTTTTAAATCTATTAAACCATTCTCGACTAGCAACGAAAGTTTCACTTTTGTCAATTGTCTCAGCCTGAATGTAATTAAAAATTCTTCTAGCTTTTCCCATTATGATAGATTGGCTTCATGGCATATTGCGGTCAATTTCGTCGTTAATCCATATAGACAGTCGTTTTTCCATTTCCTCTATATTATTTCTAGAACGGGTAATTCTAGTTGCAGAGTTTGACGTAGTTGCAGTTGCTGATGACAGTATTTTTTCTTTACTCTTCATGATGGTCCTTATTGTTGAAGTTGGGAAATTCAATGAAGCACTAATTAGAGTTTGACGTTCACCAGAATCTAATCTTCTAATGACTTCCATTTTAGTTTTGAGTGAAATGCTTTTTCTGGTTGCTTTCTTTTCTTTTCCACTATCACCCACAGTAAAAAAACTAAAGATCAAAATATTTGACACTGTAATATAGTATTAAATATGTAAATTAATACTACTTACAATAATGTCAACAAATGTTTTCAATAATAAAAATATGTCTGTACAATACCGCACCAAACAAGAAATACAAGTACACTCTTTCGGATATGTATTTGAAACCTATCGCTGCATAATATTTCGGGGAATCCCCGTATGCTGCGAGTGATTTCGTGGAATCCCCGGGTTGAAATAAAAGAGCGCTAAACGAAACAGCGTTAAGCGGGGTCTTACTGTATTTATAACTAAAACAAATTGTCTCCATTACGAGAGCCTGCGAATGCTCATAATTGTTTGAAAGCATGTAATAAATTGACTGCTGGATCCCGTTGGCTCTACTCACAAGGTAGAATAAAAAAAATCTATAAATCACCGTGCAGAGCACAGTTCAATCAATCATCAAACTTACCGCGATATGATTACAATAGCTTCTTTTAGCAGTTGTAACAAACAAACAAACAAAAAGAAAAAAATTTCCCCTTGCTGTGGTTAATGTGTTAGCATCGGTTAGCTTTTATTTAATCCAACAATAGATTTTTCAGACTATAATTAATGGCTCTGATTTCAATTTTTGCAACTTTACATATAAAGTAAGACGGTGTGTTACAGTATGATCCAAACTAGCTCCCACCTTCTCCCTTCCCAAAAGGAACTCCATAAAAATCCTCAAATGAATTGAATAATTTTTTGGAAATTTCTAACAATACGTAAATATTTTAGGACTGAGTAAAGGATCTTAAGATAACTAATGCAGATCTTATTTCCGCTGTGAAAACAAATTAAAAATCGTTTTTTAAACTATAAATACAATTTTTATAATAGTAATTATGTAATACATTATATTGTTTTGCGATTTGTTGGTCGATGAAATAAAGAGTCCTTTAGTAAAAACGACAACGTTTATTGAACACGAAGACACTAATACGAAGACGATGAATATACAGACAAGTCGAACACACGCAAAATATAGCAGCACACTATAAAAAAAACAGTAGCCTACTAGTGGACGTCTTTAGAAATAACCATAGCAAACAAGGCAGCCAGAATTCAGTAGAATAACTCCTACAGACTTTCCAAATGGCTGCTATTCACCATTGATTCCTCGCTTTATCTGTATTTGGCTACTGACTCACTATTACGCGACTGGCTACTCCGCTCACGACTCGATGCTGCTTCCACATTAAACACCAGGACCCGGCACACAGCTCAGTTCAGAAATCGTTTGAACTCCACACAATGGTTGCGCTTCTTCGGATTGATCCAACTATTCCGCCGTCTCTTTCCACGACTCGTTTCTCCACTAACTGCAGCTTGAGACCGCTGGCCTTTTATAGTTAACGGGAGGCGGGCATAGAAGATTGTGCAATTCTCCCGATTTTTTATCAGCATATCGAAAGAGATACATGATTATATTCTGCTTCAAAATTCGAGTAAGTAAGTCAGGAACAAGTAACTTCTAGTAAGAAATTTAAATTCATAGGTATAGGGTTTTAAATGACAAGCATTAACATACTATTATTCAATTTGTTCAATCACCCAAGTTACCGCAAATAAATTCAGTACCAAAAAATAAGAAAAAACCCTAAAAGAATCATAAATTTACACAATTCCCTAAATGATAAATTTGCAGATCCCAATAAGCAATTACTTGAGAAAATAAATAATAAAAAAAATTCTTTATATGTAATATTATTTTGATATGATAAATTTTAATGGTTCTTAAGCAAATGGTAAAAAATGGTGTGGAGGTTGTATGGTTTTTCCGTGCCGATAGTAAAACTGTCAATCAATGGTCTCGTTTACGAGGCAGTTGTGTTAATGATAAGGATCAGTTCTAGAAGAGGTTCCGCCATTTTAAACGTTATCTAAAAGTGTCAGATTTGGCTAAAGTTAACATGATGTTTAACACAATTTTGGATTCTTAATGACATTTTTTTAATGCATTTTGATACTATCTAAATACTTTCCACTTTGTTTTCTATAAAAAAAGAATTGCTTTTCAATAAATTTATTTAAAAATACACGATAAAAATCAATGAGTTTCTTCTCATATAAATACTGTGTCATCTTCGTGAGAATAATCTATATTTTAGTAAATACATTACTTTATATAAATACAACAATTTGCATTAAACAAAAAAGTTTGGGTTTTATTTCTTCTTGATTCGTTTGTTTAATCAATAAGTTCGAACGCTGAAATATATGTTTTATTTCTCAAGTTTGAAGCATAAATAAATGAAGTTAATACTATTGGAATGATTTGTAAGGAGGCATTAGTTACAAATGCAATTCTTGAAATGCCGTAAGTAGTAAGAAAATCTTTCATCCAAGGATGTTCAATTTCCATGTTATGTAAGTTTTAAAAAGATCAACTTCACATTAGAAATTTAAAACAAATTTTTAAATTCAAAATTTTCTGTTTATCATCGTAGATTTAATTTCAATGATGTTTTTTTTTTAAATCTGTACTCTAATAAAAATAAACTATTTGCTCATTATATAACATTTTTTAATAGATATTGTACAGTACAAAAAAGAAACAACCTTTTAAAACAGAAGTACATTAATGTTTTGCTAACTAATCATTAGTATCTGTGAAAATCTGTAAGAGATGTTAGCTGAATTCAAATATAATTTTTTAAAATTCACTATTTAGTACACCATAACCCAACTCTATTGTTTAAAAAAAATAAAATAAAAAATTATTTTTACGTAACTATATGTATTATATATTCTTCAAAAATTCAGAAAAAAAATGTAATTATTTCCAATTTTAGAAACATTCAGAGGCGTTTTTAACTTTCCAAGGGCCCTCAGATAATGCAAATCTCGAATCCCCTATTCCCCTTCAATGCTTTATCGATTTTAATTGAATCTTTATTCAGCAGTTTTAAATAGCAAATGTTGAAAACAGCAATCGTAGGTCCTTTTCTAAAGAGTTCGTTACAATATTTAACACATAAAAAAAACTGCTCACTTAAAATGTAAAATTAACTGTAAATAAAATATTAAAAGCAAAAGACACCTTTCTTTAAAACACTCTAAATAATATTGTAAAATGGAGGGACATTTTTTTAAACTGAAAAGATTCAATTTTTTTATAATTATAAAATAACATAAAGAATAACTTCTAATTGATAATTAGGAAATTGTAATGGTAATTAAGTAAAAGCTCCAAAATTAATTTAATCAGTACTTGATTTTGGCTTGAATAAAATTCATTGCAAAACACTCTGTCGTTAAAAGAAACTATAAAACTAAATAATTTTCTAAAACTGCTAAAAATTTTCTGGAGCTCAGGGGTACCTCTGCAATTGCCACCTTTGCCCATTTAATAATCCTGCCCCCCATTAGAATTAATTAAATCTCTTTGGAATGTTGACTTTACAGCTCCAGTATTATAGATTCAAATTTCTTGGGAATTAAATCATATTTATTAGAAATGACTTTTATGTGACCATTGGTTTGGACGTACTTCAGCAATTTTTTTTCCATGAAAACAATGTACATGTTGTAGACATTTTGCTATAAAAAAGTCTGATTATCTTAGAATGAGCCCAGAGTTTGCGGATGCCCGGTCGAGAACAATGTAAGATTTCAAGAGAAAATGAATTTAGAGCAATAGTTTCTTTGTTAAAAGAAATAAACACAGACTTTTGTTATTGCATTACAGAGGAGAAACTCTTGCTGTAACATTAAGGAAGTTTTTAAAGAGATGTTTTATTTCCTCCAAATTATATGGGCGAACATACAATTTAATTTCTGTAATTTACTCTCAGTCATAATTCATGAAATCTTGATTACATCTTCAGTACATTTCAGTTATAGAAATCTGTCATCGTGCTATTAAAATGAAATGACTCATTTTTATTTATATATTGTTAAATAAAAAAATGGATCATAATACTTTTGTAACAGCTGTAATTTTTTTCTGGAGAATAATAATATTTTGATGATTTCGTATTAAATTTGAAGGTATGTTTAATAGAACGTTAATTCTATA
Source organism: Argiope argentata (assembly GCA_026289955.1). Lineage (NCBI taxonomy): Eukaryota > Metazoa > Arthropoda > Arachnida > Araneae > Araneidae > Argiope > Argiope argentata. Next base: position 1,908,283 of record JAOUZG010028934.1, on the reverse strand, counting down.
ATCCACAAAAAATAATTTAAATTATTTCTTAGATCACGTTTATATTTTAAAATCACTGTCAAAGTAGGCTTTTTCAAGGAATGTTCAATATTCTTTAATTATAAAAACATTGATACCATTGTTAAAGATTAATTTAGGATAAAAGATTATTTCAAATTCTTTTTCACTATTTTACAATTAGGGTAGTAATTAAATTATTTTTTCCTATATTTAGTATGAGTTAATTTTGAATGGTATAATATCCAAACAAATCAAGTGGTTCGAAAGAAAATGTAGATTTAATAATTATATAATTATTTTCCTTATTGAAAATTCGAATGTTGATGATAATTAGACATTGTTTGATAATCTCGAACTCTCCTTTGAATTTTCATTGTTTCTTGGCATCGATTTGAGCTTCATCCGGCTTGCAAGAATGTTGCATATCGGAGAGAAGACCGTTGTCATTTGTTTCCAGCAGCCCTTTAAAATTGTCGGACTTTTCGTTAATGTAGCGCCATGTTACCCCATTTTCAAGGTTACAGCAATGCTTCCAAAATTGATATCCATTATACACAGCTGATGGCTTTCCTTTTGAAGTTTCGAAAGCTTCAGAACTGTGACTCATATTTAAAATCGGGTCAAAATAAAGGAGAGAGAAAAGAATCAAACACACCGAACACCTAATCTAAAATAAACTTTCAAAAATTATCCTAGCATTCTTAGAGATAATTTAGCAGTTTTACAGCGAGAAAAAAAAAAGTGGATATTTCAAGGAAAAGGATCCTCAATCAGCCATCATTCTCTTATCAATGCGAGAAATGTGCGTTCTCTGGTGCCCCTCTAGGTGCACGCCATTCTTTCCTGCCAAAAGTAATTAAATCCCGGTTAACCTACAATGGGAGCGCAAAAGACACTTTTTAATGAGCGACAGCAAATGCAACTGAGCACAAGTTCCACAATCCCCAATAGACACGAGCCGGCTGCTACTCGTAAAATAAAATAAGTGTAGGGGAAGATGAGGAGAGGGATTGACTACTTGTGGTGTAGGGCCAACCACTTCGGATACCAGTTCGGGGAATTTGTCAATAATATGGATGGATTATGTTAAAGACAGCAGTCGGCCACAACGCTGCCTTGTTTTCTAGTGACCTGGTAATCGGTTGTGCACAAGAAGGATACCGTTGAATGCTGCCTTTCTCCTCGTAGATGTGAGGACAGTGTACTCAGATAAAAGCAGAAACAGAAATTCCATACTGCTCTTAGGTTATAATCCATCTAAGCAGCAGAAATGGGATTCTTTGCAGGCTGATTCCTTTTGAAAGAGGTTTCTCTCTTTTATGGTGGAGGGGGTAAGAAAAATGCCAATCAGTTAAAAGAGGATATTTCGAAGTCGGTGCGCCAATGAACGGCAGGAAACAAAACATCAGTGGTAGCCACCCGCTTTTGGGTTGTTTTGGTGAAGTACATTTATTTTTCCATCTGTTGAATCAATCCTTTATCATGTCGAATTCCATGCTCGCTCTTTCGATCTTCAACGAGAGGCAGCACTTTACTTCCGACTTATCGTTCATCGTTAGCGTCGGATGATGAGAATCTTTTTCAATTTGGCGAGCGGCAGTCTAAATACCTTTTTACCAGATATGTCGGCTATTGCCAAAAAAATACCATCGAACTACAAAGAATAGAACTTTCGCTCAGGCCATCGCTCCTGCAGAAGATATCGTCGTAGAGATAAATGATTTAAATATTTATTTACAAAAATAATTCAAAAAAAAAAATTGTACTTCCTTTTAAACATCTGTTTTAAAATGCCGGTTCAAGTGACAAAGTAGTAAAATACCTATTTAAAAATTTAAAATAATGAGCATCCCTTAGTTTTTAAATGAAATTAAAGAAACTTTAACCTAAAAGTTAAAAGTAATGATATGGGTGGCGCAGTTTTTATAAGGGCAATTAATATATATTTTAAAATTTATTCACACTTTGAGATGTATTAATATTGCATTTTATAGTTTGTTGAATGATAAAATTGCATTAAATTAGGAAAATAGTTAGTTTCAAATATTCAAAATCAATACCTTTAAGCAATTTTAATTGAAACAATTTTGAATTGTTGAATGATAAATTTATAATTAAACTAGAAAAATATTTTGAATCGTTATGAATATCTCAGAACTTTTCGAAAAATGAGAATATAATCAAATGAATAAAAATATATGGCTTCAAATATCCATATGTAGTAGTACTACGAGTAATTGAAATAAAATACTGATTGTTAAAATAATTTTAAAAATCGGCAATTAAAGAATGATGTATAATGTTTTTAATAAAAGTTTGTCGTAATAATACGATACTCGGTAAAGTATTTTTTTATAAATAAGAACTTATCCACTTCGTAGTAAAGAAAAGTATTGCGACATAAAAAAGAAAATGAAGCAAAGCACAAATCAATTTTTGATGTCCTTCATTTCGTAATGCGCTACGAAGAAAACTTTTCTGAAATTCAATCCTCTCTCACGAGTTCATGAAGCATTTTCTATTTGTAGATTGTTCTGGTCGAAAAAAATTAGTATTTTTCTTCTTCAGAATCGGTAACTTTTTTTGAAAAGAATAAAATGTCTTGACAAAGGCATGAGAACCGTTTACAAATTCATGGAATGAACCGATTCAGATGGCAACTGTTTTTAGTATTTCATTTATCATTTTGATTGAATCTGATGAGATGAGCAAATGAACAAGCGGAGTGATTTCGTTTTGTAGAATTTTGCTTTCTGGCATACGAAGCATAGAGGAAGTATTCCAATTATAAAAAAAATTCGAACTTAGGATTTTGACAGATCTCCAAATTTTAGATATCCCTACGTTCAAAAAACTTTTTTTAAAAAATCTCCGTGACAAACTAGTTTGAGTTACGGTTGAAATTCAGTATATGACATTTGTGCTAAATTTGTAGATTTCTGTTAAATTTTATGCACCATCGGTTCAAAGGAAATCTCTCTGTACGGTACTATGAATGTAAGTAAACTCTATAACTACAAAACGAAGAAGGCTGGAGGGATAAAATACAGTGCACAGAACTAACACGAGTGTTCTAGACCTTTAGCACATTTTGAGCTATAATCAAAAAGATAGACCGTCTATCAGTGTGTAATTTTAGATCAGGGATGCACAACCTATGGCCCGCGAATGTTGTTAATAAAATAATACTAATTTAAAATGAAATGAATTTTTTTTCTCAAATAAACAGGATAAAAATCTGATACGAAAAAGATTCTATATCAGAATAAAAAATTTAGTTGTTCATCAAGTATATTTACTTTTTATTACGCGGCTTTTCAGTTTATTTCCCTCATGGCTACCTGTGAGCACGATTTTCGTTTAGAAGCTCGCGGACGTGAACAATTTTCACACATGAAAAATGCAGTGTGAGGATCAAATTCAAATCTTGCGTAAAGCACTTGATGATCGGTTTTCAAATTTTGAAAAGGGCCAAACAAAAATTGATGTATTTTCTTCTCCATTTTCATTGAGGTAAATCTAGTGGATGAGAGTATGCAGTTAGCCTTAGTTGATTAACAGAATTCTGATTTTTTCAAAAATCAATTCAAAGAAAAACGGATTTTATAAAGATTTGCCATAGGAATTTTTATGCTTAAAGCTAAATGCAGCTGTATGAGCAACTTTTTTCGGCAGCATTTGCATTTGTGAGCAAACTATCTCGCTAATGAATGTAAACAAATCGAAAATAAGAATGAAATGAGAACCTTTCTGATGTTCTACGTATTGCCACAACCAATCTTAAGCCCAACATAAAATCAATAACTTCAAATATTAAGCCCCAACCATCTCATTAATTTTTACTAATTTTGATAATTAATTTTTTTTCTCAAAATTTAAATTGTTCTCTGTATAATTACCAAAAAGTTTTCCTCTGATATTCTATTTCAAGTTTGCCACCTTTTTAGCAGGAATCTTTTTTTGAGGCGAAGTATTTTAATCACAGCTATAATGTTTGTGTTTTATTCATTTATTTATTGCATAATGTGTGCATGAGTACAATAAGTAAAGTAATAATTGTAATTCATGCTTATTGCCACAAAAAAAATCAGTGTTTTTCCGTTTTTAATATGTTTTAACATTGATGTGCTGTTTTGGCCCTTGTCATGATCCCTCGTCATATTTTGCCCCCTCATCCTGAAAAGGTTGTGCATCCCTGTTTTAGATACATATAAACACGATCTCTTAAAAATACGAATTAAAAATATCTAATTTGATATAAGATTTCGCAGTTGCAATTCTGTATCAAATTTTAGTTTTCTTCGGTTGGGGGGGGGTCTAAAACGCGAATTCATTTTTATTAGAGAATATCAAAGAGAATTTTGGAGATGCATATGCTGATAGTTTCGAAGGCCTCCTTGTGTCTCGAAAGCCACAAAAAATCACTAAAACGTCTTAGGGTTAACTTTTCTTTAAAGAAAGTTTTATAATCTTTGTTTAGTTGTATCATACATTTAAAATAAATGCTGCTGCGTGTTCGCCTCGGTTGCAAATATTTGTCATCTGTGTTTTCGTCGTCTTTGTCTTAATGTTTTCATGTCAAACAAACGCCATTGTTGTTTTCTACTAAGGGCTGCTGATTGTCTTTACGCCATACACTCACTACAAGCGAAGAACCGGTGACATGTAACAATGTACTGTAGATGGAAGAATAAACTATCTAAAGCGAGAAATAATTCACTCACTCTTACTCTGAGTAGCTGTATTAAGATTTTAAACCTATAAACTTTTATTAAAAAATAGAATATTTTCATGATTGTCCTTTTTATTTAATAAAACTTTGTAACTGGAAGTATATGTCAAAGGGGAATTTTTAAGGAAATAAGCATTAGTTTCACTATTGCAAGATACCATGTGTATAACTTAACAAAAAACAAAAGCTGAAAAAAACATTGCGAAAAGGAAAACGATTACAGATTCAAAAGCAAGACCCAGGTTCCTATATTCCTTCGAAGGTGTAGAAAGGTGAATTAGAATAGGAAATCAGTCAGTTCCATTATTTATATATGAAATTCAGATGTCAATTTTCACAATGTATGAACTATAATGGCAATTGATATACCATTACACATAATTAAAAAAAAATGTTCAAAAAAAGTAACTAATTGGATTGGTGATAAAGGTAATATTTCAGAATCAAACACCTTTGATTATTCTCTGCTAACACAAATGGACAAAAATTTATAAGAGATTATAAATGTTTTCATCGGCGCATGTATTTTTCTTCTCTGATAAGGGAAGGGGAAATAAAATTTTATGCAATAGTATAAAACACGGTAAACACAAAATCAGATTTTTCTCAACTACGAACATTGCTCCCAAGGAAATAGATGAAGAGAATTTTCAATTAATTCTGTGTAATGTATTCTCTTAAAAACTAATCAGAATTAAAGAGATGTTGCAGAATTTCAATTTTAGGCATATTCACTCACACCAATTCAGTTTCTACAATCAAAACATGAACTGACTTCCAAAACCATCAGTTTCAGGAAATTCAACTATTCTTGATGGCACTCTTCTATTAATTCCTTTAATAGAGTAGTGAATGCCAACATCAGTTATGAGACCTGGGCATCAATAACTTCCTTATCTTTTATATTTTTGTAGGGGATGTAATAATAAAATAATTCTATTAATAAAAGCAAATTATATTAACAAGTATTAATAGCTTAATATTTTGTCAATGAGGCCATTTATAGAATGTAGAATTTAAATTTTGCCAGTAACATAAATAAATACTTTTACTTCCAAACCGACTTCCTGACTGTCCAAAAATGAAGATTCTGTTTATTTATTCATTATAATATTTATCATCTTTTAGTGTCTTTAAACTACTTAGAACTAAATATAGTATGTTAAATAATAATACTTTCTACTTATTTATTTATTTTTTAATTCTTTATGCAGCATGTTATTGGACATTTACAATAAAATATAATATTCCATTTTGGAATCTACAGCATATTTTGTAAGAAAAGAAAAAAAGAATAAGCCAACAAGATGTTAAATACTGTAATTTGTATTGTATAATTGTGATTTTATAACTTGAATTCATTAGGGAAATATATGTATGAAATAGGATTTCTTAAATGCCTTATTCAAACTGGAATTTAAAAAATATATATATGTTTGAGAGAACTCTGAATAGTAAAAATCTATAAGACCTTAATAAAAGCATGACCAATATTTTCTAACAAATCAGCTGATCAATAAAGGTAGTATAAATCCTTTGCACAATTATTTACCTGATACAAAGACTTGTTTATTTCTCTAAAATATATGTATATATCATTGTTTTAAGTAGAGTTATTCTATTAAATTAATTTCACCTTCTTACTAATTGGTACATATTTTTAATAATAAAATGTAAAAAATTATGCACAGTCTTGAATGTTGAGCTATCCTACAAAGGGTTAAAATATAAGAAGCAAATGTAGGTTTATAGAAGAAAGACTTTTTAATAGTAAAATTCATTTAAGAAAATAAAAGATTATTAACTACCATTTGAAATGAGCCGAAACTTTGACAGAAATAACTACTTATTTATCTTCTAAGAAAAGTCAGTTTTTTAGCATCTTCTAGCTGAAAAGTTTGTTACTGTATTACAAATGAAGAACTAAGACAATGGAAACCACTTATAAAAAAAATAATTTTATTTGAATCCAGACAAAGGAACAAGATTATATAGACTATAAAAATATAACTCTCATAAATGCAAGTCATGATTTCTAATATTTAAAACAAGTATAAAACACACTTTTACAAAAATTTAAATTCTTAGTTTTGAATCCAGCGCTTAGAAATAAAGAATATTAAATGCATAAGTTGAAAACATTATTTATGTATCAATCATAGATAGCAAGATTCTTCAATTTGGCTGAACAAAAAGAAATGTAAAAATTTGCCAGTTTTAGATGACTAGGAAATTAATATATTCATGAGGAATAAATAAATCAAAACAAAATGACTCATTATAAAAAAAAGTCTATAGTTGTAAAATATTTCCAATTACATTATTTTACTGAAAAAAATGAGTTTTAATTTATTTGTTTTTAATAAGGCACTGGGAAGTATATAGATTTCTTTACCATGGGAAAAAGTATTGTATAGCTTCTCAGTTTTACTGATTTAAAGCAAAAATAGAATGCCATGAAATGAAGAAAAATTTTAAAATAATAATAATAATAATGATCCCTTTTTTTTTATTGGGTTAATAATTTAGGAATGAATGTTAATATTTCAGAAATAATTAGAGATAAAAGGCATATCTAACTCAATATTATACTCAACCCTGTAAATCTAAATTTCAGCATTTAAATAAAATATCTGACAACTTGGACATTGTCATTCATTTTAGAAAATGAAATAAAATCCAATTTTTCATTATTTCTTCTATAACCCTATAAATTTCAATCAGGAATCAGACAACTAAATTATTTAATAAGATATTTCACTGGTAGGAAATGTACTGACTGGTAACACTGAATTTTTAATTAATAAATATCAAATTTTTTGAAAATTTTCCACATTATACATAGGATAAATATATATATATATACAAGAAACTAAGGCTAAGAAACTCATGTTTTCATAAATCAACAAAGAAACTTAACAAACAGTATACATGAGTTTTAAAAAAAACTCCAGGAAATGCTATATATTATAAGCAGATGAAATTTAAAGAATCCTTCCAAAGATATTAATAGCAACTTTTTACTGAATCTTTGGCACATTTTTTACACTCTACAGTGCATTAATTAATTTAAGGAGAATAAGACAAAAATGTACAAAAGGATGAGTTATAATATATTCATTATTTTTTTAAAATAAATTATATCAATATAGATCTTTAAAAAAATTAAGATACTTGCAAGATGAGAAAATAATTAATTATTGATCAAAACAGTTTGGATTCCTTTAATTTCCTTCATATTCGATTTTTTTGGAACCAAGGAACTTCCTGAATAAAAAAAATATGGCAACACCATTTGAACAAGAATGAATGAGTCAGATATGAATTGGAAATAATGAAATCACTTCCAATTCATATCTGACTTCAAATCTTTCACACACACACACACTATATATATATATATATATATATATATATATATATATATATAGCTGAAAGTCAAATACAATAAAGCTGCAAATGTAACTAATAGCATTGTAAACCCAAATTGCATTAAACAGCAATAATGACAATGAGGAAAAACCAACTTAAAAATTATTTTGAGTAATAAGATACTTTTAACTTTCAAAGTGGTTGGCATTTGTATTATACATAAAATGCCATTATTTTAAATACAAAAGCATAATAGCTGGATCTTCTAAATAAGATTTCCACAAATTTGAAAACCTACAAATTGTTGCCCCATCTATCACACGGTGATCTGCAGTCCAGCTCACTTGCATAATATGCCTTTTCACAACACACTCATTTGAATCAAATCTGGGAAGAGCCTGAAAAAAATATATGCAATTTAAATCAAATAAGGAACTAAAAATTACCTTTCTTTCAAATAATTAACAATTTCCACAATACAGAATTAGCATTTTAAAATATATAAATATTTTATTATTTCAAACAATGTAACAATAATAATTGTTTAAATATAATTTTCAACAAATAAACTTGGAAATTTAATTTAACATATTCATACTGTCTTCTTTTCATAAAATATATTTTTTCGAAAACCCATCATATCAATCAAAAGTGATAATTTTTTTTTAATCTAATGCGCTTTATTGTATTTTGAATTACACGTATCAGCAATAAATTTTCCTGTCATACTAAATCTTTATCATTTATTTTATATTGTATCTCTAATATTTTAATCTCTAATAATTTATTTTATATTGTATATCTAATGAAATGTTAAACATTTCTGTAGTAAATATATCACTTAATCCTCAGCAAATATATTAGAAATGTCAGTTTTTAATTTGCTATGATCAATTTAATGGCAAAAAACACTGAAGATATATTCAAAATAAATATCACTAATTTGAATAACATTTTCCTAACAATAAAAATTTATTTTATGTACATAAATTCACACAGCATTAAAACAAGTCAATTAATCTGATGTGTTCAATTTATCTAGAAATCACATAAAAATATCAGAAATAAAAAAAACTACACAACTTTAATTATTTGATGCATATTGCAAGAATACTTTTTTCAGCAAAAATTTTAATACTTGCCTGTATTTTGCCAATAGCTCCAATTGCAACTTCAGGAGCAAGTATAACAGGTTTTGCATAGGTACCACCAATCTGAAATCAAAAGTTTATTGTCAATTAATTGTAATTCTCAATTTTTAGTTATAAAGCATAGTTAAATTAATATTGCAAGAAAACAAAACTTCCTCAATAAAATCATTTTTCCAAAGATATATGGCAATTTATCAATTAAAGATTTGAAATTATTATAAAGGAAGAAATCTGAATATAGTAAAGTATTATTTATATGTATGCAAATAATGAAGATAAGTAATAGTAATAAAATCAATGATATATTAATAAGTGATTTGCAATTCAATATTTTTATAACTTAAATCATAAGTGACAGTATTTATAATTTAACCCTCTCTATGGTTCCATTTAACGTGTAAAAAAGCGGAAGCAGTGATATGAGCAAGCTGTTATAAAAGTTAATGGGTTTTCCAACAGAAATGCACTGAAAATGACAGCAGGATCCTACCCCTTCTATGTCACAGATGGTCCACAGTCCCAAAAATAGATAGACATTGCCACTTCTTCAAGTCTGATTTTATTGCTTTTGTTTATTATGCATGCTATTGGAAAATATAACTGACTGCTTACTACTGCTACAAAAATAACTATCTACCATAAAAACGGTTTCATTTTAACTTGAAGTAAGTAAATAATAAAAATAACATTATTATTGCTATTCATGCTGCATCTTTTACTGTTGCGACACATGAAAGTTAACACTCTGCTTATACATAGTTGTTAAGAACATGTGGCTAAATGTGACTGGTTTTCATGCAATGATCATTCTTATTGGTCATGATATCACAGCTACGAAAATTTCTTTAAAAAAAATCAATAAAAACAAATATTGCATCTAATTAGATAAATTATTATATGATTGTGATGAAAAACTAACTAAATGTAACAAAAAGGTTCCATTTTTCTAGATTTAATGTACATTTTTGTTCATTTACATTACAAAATAGCCAATTGCAATGAAATTTCAATTTATCAAACAACAAAGCTTTAATCATAATGTCTGCAATATTTTTCTTATCTGCAAAATACAATAAGTCGAATTGTCTGGCATCTAATTTTTCTCTTGCAGAAAAAAAAAATGAGTATCAATACATTTAATTTGTTAATTTTTCATTACATTTTTTTGAACAACATGTGGAACTTTGATTATAAAATATTTTATTCAATTAAAGGTAATTCTGAAAACAAGCAACTATTTATTATTTTTAATCACACAATATCTTTCACAACTTCTGATAAAGCTATATATTCAGCTTCCTTATTTGATAAAGATGTACATTTTTATTTTAAAGTATACCAGGTAGGAAACAGGAACATCTAAAAATATAACCATGATAGGCATGCAATCCATTTTATCAGCTACCTAGCTGGCATCGATATATGTTAAAGCAAAACTTACAAGGTATACTTCAGTCATTTGCATAGCTAGAAGGATTTAGTATTCTGAAATACATGACACAGTAGATTTAATGAATATTCGAAGATTATTAAATAGATAAAAATATTCACAGTAAACAATATTTGGTCTTGTTCTTACATAAAATAAAGAAGTTTAAAAACATAACTTCCTATTAAGTTTCTAAAAGGCACATTAAACACATTTATTTTACTACCATAAATTGGAATATCAGGATTTAATGGATTCAAACTTTTAAAATTTTTGATATTATTGAAAATTTCTTTAATTTTACTTATATAATTTTTATGATTCATTAAAAGTTTTCTGTCTGTCATTTGAAATTTTACATCATATACCTAGACCTTTAACACTAAATTTTGATTTTGTTAAATGACTGCTTTTTCATGAATTTTTATTATAAACATGGCAATATCATCAGCAAATAACATTATCAAAAGAAAAGATTTATATACATTCATAAAATTTCTAGTTAATAATCTTTGAAATTTCAATTGTATAAAACTATTATTAAGCTCATAAAGCAATTCTCTTCCTGCTTGCTTTATGACCAATGCTTTCTTATCATAATTATTTTCATTTTGAATTTCTAAGTCAGAAGGTTGTTAAAAATAAATTATTTCTTTAAGCAAGTACATTTTTACATTCAGGTGACTACAAAACATAATTATAAGAACAAATAATCTAAATAAGGAAAAATTAATAATTGAAGAAAAAGTATCAAATTAATTTAAGTCACCAGTTTGAAACTTTCAGCCACTAATCTAGCCTTTATATATATATATCAGGTTTTTTAAAATCTTTTTTGTTAGTATTTTTAAGTATAAAAACATCTATTTCCTACATAGAAACTCATCTATTTCCTATAACCTTTTTATTTTTCAGCTTGGGACTACCTCATAAACATCACAGGTGTTATAAAGTCATAAATTCTTTCATTGCATTATAAAAATTTTCTTTTTCTGGTAAGTTTTGAAATTAAATAAAATTATTTGAAGATTTTAATTTCTACTCATGCCTTTTCAAACACTTTTTCAATATTTGTTGAAAAATCATTTGATTGAGATTCAAATGCATGATTCATTATTTTCTAAAATTAATGTAGAAGAAAAGTTGAAACCACCAGGGTTATAGAAAATAATTTTATTTCTACAATATTTTCTAACTTAATTTTTAATTCTTAATCTTATTTTCAGTTCATGATAATGATAAACATCTACCTTACCACAGTTTTACCTTTTTGTCTGTTATACAGACATGCTTTTCTCAATTATATTCAACTTTGATTGAAAATTTATGGATTAGAATTTTGCCATAAAGAAATTTTTAAAAGAATAATTCATCATATATTCAGTATTTTTCATTTCAGAATTAGAATTTGCTCCTTAAATAGAATAATTATTTCCATGTTTAGTTTCAATTACTTTTCTATGATCGAGAAAGAAAATTCTATAAACCTGAGGTATTGAATGCATAAACATATCTTTTTTAGCATTAGGTTATAATTTATTTCGGCAATATTTTGTAATAAATTGTACTTCATTTTGTTATAAATTGTTTTAGTATTAGCCGTACATCATATTCTTTTAAAATGCTTTATCTCTCCAAACATTTTTACAGAGCAAACATTTCAGGGCAAATCTATTTCTAAGATAATTTTGAGTATTTACAATTGCAGCCAGAATTTTTTTTTTTTTGGAAGTTTCCTTTCATGCAAAATTGCTATAGACCTTTTAATAATTTTAATGACTCGAGCTTTCTATACTTCTTTAGAAAAGGCACATAATCAAATAAAATACAGCACTCAGACTTTTCCTTTAAAAATTATCTATTCTAAATCTAAGCAAAAGCAGAAAACATCCTTCTCCATCCGCCACACAAGTTCTTCTCTCCCTCTCTCTACAAAAACAACAACCCCAAAAAAGGGTGGCAAACATCGCCAATCGTTTCTACAGACATTGCCAATGGAATAGCCCAGTATCCCTTTAATAGATCCAATGTTGTGATGATGTTAGCTTTACCTATACTATACATTAAGTCGATAGCATTTTCCATAGGAAAATCATCTAGTTTCGTAATAGCATTCAGAGTTCGATAATCTACACAAAGTCTCAAACTCCCATCCTTCTTGCTAACGCACACTACTGGATGTGCTATGTCAGCGTCACTCTCTTCTATTAATCTTGCTTCCAATAATTCGTCCACCTGTTCATCAACTTTTTTCTTCAAAGCCTCCGGTATTCGATAATTATACGGCTTTTTCCTTTCCATATTTGGTATCAAGCAAATTTTATGCCCTTCAACTTTTGCTTTTTTGAGTTTTCCAGCAAACAATTTTTGGTGTTTTTTAATTAGCGCTTTTATCTGTCTTCTCTGTTGTTCATTTAAATGCTCCAAATCAATCTCACTAATTTCACTTTTCTTCAAAGGCACAGAATAATCTTTCTCAGGAACTGTTATAATTTCTCCAAATTCTTCCTCGTCCTCAAAAACTCCCACTGCATTGACTCTCGTATGGAATTTTCGAATTTTGCTCACACGGAATCTTTTTTTTTCATCAGGTAATTTGACTACATAGGAATGTGGAGGAACGACTGACTATTTCACCAGGTTCAGTCCACTGAGCATATAATTTGTTGCTCGAGTCCGGAATGAGTAAATACACAAGATCTCCTATCACAAAGCTCTTCAATGCAGTTCCTCTATTAAAATAATTAGCGTAGGATTGTTGTCTCTTCTCAGAAAATATTTTCACTAGTTCAGCGGCTTCCTCCATTTTCCTTTTCAGTTCTTGTAGGTATCCCACTGCAGATTGGCTCATATTCGTTGGTAAAGAAATTTCTCCAGATCAAGTTGATTTTAGTACTGCCAAAGGACCCCTTGCTTGTCTTCCATACATTAGTTGAAACGGTGAAACTCCAGTTGTACAGTTTGGAACCTCACGGTAAGCGAATAGAAGAAATGGAATGTGCTTATCCCAATTTTCTGGATCAGTTCTTATCACATGATGTAACATCTGCTTCAAAACCTTGTTATATTTCTCAATCAAACCATTACAAGTTGGATATCCAGGATATGAAAATTTCGGGTGACATCCTAATCTCTTTTGAAATTCTTGGGTGAGTTTCGATATAAAATTGGTTCCCTGACCGCTAGCAATAATATCCGGAATGTCGGTTCTCATAAAAATTTCTAGTAAGGCATCACATGTTGATTTTACCGTCAAACTTCTCAATGGTACTGCTTCCGGCCAATGGGAATGTTGGTCAATCAAACACAATATATACTTAAATTTTCTTGCAGATGTAGGCTCAATAGGTTCAATTAGGTCAATATTGACTACTTGAAATGGTAATTCCGTAGCACAGGTGTGATCGGGATTCTATCCGCTTTCTTCTCAGGACTTCTTAATTGGCAATCTTTACATGCTTTACAAAAATTTTCCACACCTTGGGACAGACCAGGCCAGAAAAATGAATATTGAATCCTCTCTTTAGTTTTTCGCATTCCCATGTGTGCACCGAAAATTGATTCATGAGCTAGCTTCAACACTTGTTCTCGTCTATCTTTAGGTAATACCAATTGAGTTACCCGCTGTCCTAAAATTTTAACCTTATGATAGAGAAGATCATCAAAAAATATATATCCATTTGTTTTCTTTTTCCCTTGACGGTAAGCATTCTTAATTGATTCACAATTTCTCAGCGCTTTTTGTAAATTTGTTACAGCTCCACTAGTAGGTTCCATTTCAGCTTCCGGTGTTGCCAAATCAAGATTGTTTTGTTTTTTTGTCTCCGCTTACAGTGATCTCACTCCAGCTGCTTTTTTCCACAGGTGCGTTTAAGGGTTGTAATAAAGAAAAACAAGCTGTTACTTCCCTTGGTGGTTCATACTTCACATTTGATGCATTAGCTTTACTACTCTCTTCGTTAAAATACTCTTCCGTTGAACTGATCAACAATTCATAAACATCAGGTGTTATTAAGCAGGGAACATTCAATTTATCAGTTACTACGATTAGAGTATCAACAGTATTAAATAAATTTGCTTGATTCTTATAAGAAATAGGAATTCTATATATTCTTGCTTCTATTCGATTGCCAAATGCAGGAGTTAAAAAAATCTTGCCTCCATCTATATCATACAATTCAGACGCCAATGATGAACGGATAATCAAAATTTGCGTTCCAGAATCAATAATCACTTCAATTTATTTTGCATTAATATATATAGTAATTTTCTTCAAAGGTGTGACCAGGTTTTGGAGTTTGCTCTAATCATAAGTGTGAAGATTCCACTTTTGCTACTACAGCTTGATTTGATGTGTTATAATTCCTATTAACATTATGATTTCTTTCAGGCTGACTCACAATTTCACCCCTTCTTCAATTGTCCATATAGTCCTTTATTAAATGCAGTAGGCTTCTGCAAGAATAACATTGTTTTCGTTTAGGGATGCTATCGTTTCCTCTTGTTTCTCTTTTATGGTGAGGAGGAATATATTTATTAGGAGAAAAGTTCGATCATGGAACCTTACCGAATGGTTTTTGCCTGGCTCCAAAGTAGATGTCGCACTCCTTGGCTAGGTCCTGTGGTCTAAAACCATTTTTCTCCTTGCCGTATGGAAATATGCGATGCCATTTCACTGTCCAGCAAGTCAAACAATTTATCTGAAATTATGAGTTCTTTAAAAGCCTGAAAATCTTTCACTTCCCTCAATTTACAATATTCCCATATTGATGTCAATCGGGATGCAAACTGGATATGGGTTTCTTTTCTTTTACGAAGTTTTTCAGACAAACCTGTGGGGTCGGTTCAAATTCCTTTAAAATTAAATTCTTCACCTTAACGTAATTTTTCATATCTTCTTCATGAATATAGACCAGCACATTTGAAGCTTTATCTCCAAGTAACCTCAATAGGATTTCTGCTTGAAATTCTTCAAGAACCTTCTTATGTCTAAATGCTCGTTCCATTGAATCGAAGAATAAATTCCACGATTCTGTCCTTTGAGGTACTAGGATTGTCAAAACTTCCACTCCTTTAATGAGTTTATTGAGGGACATTTCACTTTCATGGTTGCAACCACTACCGCTCAAACTTCCATTTTCATTATTCTGCAATCTCGCCAGTTCCACTTCGTATTGTAATTCCTCCATTCTTCTCCTATGGTTTTCCTCTACCTGTTTATTGGTTTTCTTCCACTTGTCTGCTATTTTCCTCCTCTTGTCTTTTCCTTTCCTCTTGTCTTCTACTTTCCACTGTAGAAACCAAATAATTTCTAATAAACTCTTCATCTTTCTTATATTCTTCACTTTCAATTAGTTTATTCTTTAGCTCAACTAACTTCATATCCATCGTCGCTTCTTCTCCAATTTCATTCAATACAACGACCAAATTTTCTTTTCTAACATTCTTAAACATTTTTCTTTCTTTTTTATTTTAACAAACTAGCAACTATTCTTTACTTATCTTGCTCTCGAAAGAGAGCGTGTTGTAATGACTTGAGCTTTCTATACTTCTTTAGAAAAGGCACATAATCAATTAAAATATGGCACTCAGACTTTTCCTTTTAAAATTATCTATTCTAAATCTAAGCAAAAGCAGAAATCCCCCTTCTCTGTCCGCCACACAAGCTCTCCTCTCCCTCTCCTTACAAAAACAAAAACAACAACTACCCCAAAAAGGGGTGGCAAACCTCGTCAATCGTTTCCGCAGGCGTCGAAAATGGCAGTCAAACATCACAATAATTGTTTGATTAAATCCTTTGGCAATACCATTACTCTCCATTAAGTAAGATGGGGACATTCAATTTTGTACCTTCGTTTATTAAATGTTTTTCAAACTAATCTACATAAAATGTTGGGTCACTAGTTTAACTTTTTAAATTTATTTATTAGTTAATCATTCCTTTGCTTTTTTTATATCCTTTGAAATATCCGAATACTACATTTTCATGTTTAAAAAAATATACTACAGCATATCTAGAATAATAATCCATAATAATAAATATTCTACACCATCTAAAGATTAAGCTAGAACTGCCCCCCACATATCCAATTGAACACAAATACTAACACGTTTGAAATTCTACTTTTATCAATATCATGAATAATGCCTTATTAATTTTAAAGAGAAAATATAACACTTATCAATATTATTTTAAAAATATCATGTCTATAAACATTATTAATTTTTAATAAATCTTTTGAACCTTGTGCATCTAAATGACTAAATCTTGTATGCAATAAATTAGGTTATGCTTATAAGAAATATAAGTAGCACATAAAATATCATCCAATAAAACTTTTTTTTTAGTTATATGAGTAAATATTTGCCTCAGAAAAAAAAATACATACTGAAAATCCTTTCAAAATAATGAACTGCCATGCAATCAATTCCATAGCAAAAAAAAAAAAAAATATTACAAGATTTTACTTTTAAAATTTTCGGGTTCTGACAACCAATTGTTTGTAAGTACAATTTTTAGAATCATGCAATACTGATAAAACTAGATTTTGTCAATGACTTGGACAATAATAAACAAAAATTACCATTTTGATTTGAAATATCTTAATATATTAAAAAACTAAATTTTATATGTTTCATTAATTTTCTTTTGCAGGACATGCGGAAATGTTTGATTTGTTTATTATTGTCCAAGTTTATGTTTGTTATTGCTCTAATGGACTGCAATTAACTGAAATGACAGAATATTTTGCAGACATTAAAAAGGTTGTGCTAACAAAATTTAAAAAAACATTCCACAGAAAAATAAAATACCCATATAAAGCAAAATAAATTAATATTCAACTTATATGATTAAATATGGAGAAATATTTATAACATATATACTATTTTTGTTTAATATTAAATAATACAAGTATTCACATAAATCACAAGATAATGTATGCCATAACTCACAGCTCCTATGTTTGATAGAGAAAATGTCCCTCCGCCAAGATCATTTTGATTGAGGTTTCCTCTGCGTCCTGAGTCATGCAACCTGTTCAATTCTGAAGCTACCTGTAGAACACTGAGATTCTGAACATTTTTCAGATTCGGCACAAGAAGACCATGAGGTGTGTCCATGGCAATACCAATATTGTGAGAGGCCTTTATAAAATGATAAAATAAAAATCAAATTGACACTACAAATCTGATTATCCAAATTAAGGACCTAAATAAATCTTTTTATCAGTTTACAATAAATACAAAAATGCATTTGCTATTTTGGGATAAATTTTAAGTTACAGTCTCATGAACATTTTAAAATGTCAGTGTCAGATAAACTAAAGTCTGAATATATAATATTCTTTTTTTAATCAAAAAAATTAATTCATCAGATATCCAAATTCACCAAGAAAAATTTCCTCAAATTTCTACTTTTTACATGCCATTATTCAAATTAATCACAATATAGCATCAATTCCAACCCTCAAATTTTTGCATAACACACATTACTCATTAAAAAAATCTGGTTGATATCAAAAATGAAATTAATTGAAATTAACCAATTTAAGGATAACATGCAGAGAACAAAGCAAAGACATAAGGGTTCACAAATTATTTGATGTTAAACATAATTTTAACAAAAAAAATCATATAAAATCGGCATTTTAATATGACTTTAAAGTAATACATATTATATATTACGAATTAACATGTGTTAATAAAAAATGTATACAATTAACAGATGTGAATGAAACAAGCAACAAATTCAATACATATTAAAACAAAGTTATAAATACTATTCATCTCAAATGTTAAAGAATGAAATAGAGCAAATATTAGCTGAAAATAATAAAATTCCTATTTAAAGATTTTCAATCTCGCCAGTTTTTACCAAAAAGTTCACATTTGGTACAGTGCACCAACAAGACACATTTGGGAGCAAGTATCTAATGGCATATTATAATTATATTCCTCTGTGTCTGAGAAAATGAGCCATATTACTTGCAATTATTATTAAAATCCCTAGCTAACATGATTTTTCATCCATGAATAGCAAAATTAATAGTCTTACATGCACCAAGACAAAAGCAATCAATAAAAATGCTGGAATCTTTTTGAATCATTTGTGCACTTCTAAAGAGCAGTTTGTTTATACTAATAAATATATCAATTCAAGAATTACATAACAGAAATTAATGCCTGTATATGAAGGTCAAATGTCATGTGATTCATAGAAAAAAATCATAGCAACTTTGTGGCATTTAAAAGTTTAAATGGATTATTCCATTTTAAAGACACACATACACTATCATGGTCTTGTACTGCAAACTTGAGTGCTTAGCAAGGTGGGATGCTGGGAATGTCATTTCTTCTGATGATGATTAGGTGTGTGCCAAAAGAAGCATTACATAAGTAAAAAGTTTGTAATTAAAATAAATAAATAAATAAAATTTAAATAGCTGTCAAAAGCCATTCAAAAAATCCAAAATCAGAATGGAACAGCAGCCATCAATGTAAGACATCTGTCCGAAGGATTTAAAGAATGCTTCAATTTTTTCATGGAACTTGATATACTTGAAATACACTAAGTGTGATTCTGCAATTCACCTTAAGAGTAAAACTCTTCATTTATATATTGAAATATAACAGAGCTCTAGCTTTTTTCTGAAAACTAAAATCAAAATTAAGTTTTCAAAACAAGTTTATACTTACTTTATAAAACAAGTTTTCACATTTCTCATCAACAGAAGCGTTTAAAATAGGGTATTCCATCAATGCTAAGGAAGCAGCCTAAAGTTAAAAAAATAATTTAAAAAAAATAGAATAAAGGAGCAGTAGTTAGTCCATTTAAATTAAAGAATGTTTAACAAAAAAGTTGACTTACTTTAATAAAAAATGGCATGTATGAAAATTTAATTCCCTTTTCCTCAGCTATGCTTTTCAAATTATCCCTCAATTGTACTAAATTTGTAAGATCAATTTCATCGCAATAGCTAAAACATGGTATAGAGAGGGATTTGGTCATAGTTTTTACCATAGCTTTTTTGTAGCCTTTGATGGGTTCTGTCTTATCTTTACCAACAGGGATAATAACATCAATAGTCAGCTTCTTTGGAGATTCTATAGTAGGTATGGTAGATTTAGAAGATTGTGTTAGGCCAGCAGAAGGTATCTGAGGAGCTGGAAAAAATATTTAAGTTCATAAAAGAATAATCAATTACAATTTTATTTAAACATAGCAAGAATCTGTTTCCAAAAATTCTATCCAATAAATATTTAAATTAAATTATGATGCAAATATTCTTATAAAAACCATATATGACAAAAGCAAGTCATTGTCTTTAATGTATCCAAATATACATTCAGAATTAGAAAATAACCAGAATGTTAATTTTAAATGACATTTAGTCCCATTCATAACTCATAATTATCATAATTTTAAAAAAAATCATCATGAGGCAGCAAGAATGAATCGATAATTCATATTAGTAGGATCAGAAAATATTAGCTCATTTTAGACTATAGTTCATCTTACCTTTTATACCTGAAAACCGAAACTAATGTTACAAAGTTTTCAATTTTCCAATACAACTGCAGCCATGGATCATTTAGCACTTTTGTGTATTGAAATATCTTTCACAAATGAATAAAAAATGCAGTTATATACATGGTGATTATAAATAAAAACTGTCCTGACATATGAGACCATAACTATCTTATTATTCACATATTTTGTTTTTTTATTTGCTATATTTTGCTCAAGGACTGATATGTGTGCAAGAATCATATGAAAAAGAAATAAGTTACGGGGACAAAATTTCAAAATTTTTAAATAGCAACACTTTTTTTTTAATTGGGTAGCACAAATACAATATAAAAATAAAAAATCCCCAATGCAAGATAAACCAAGAAAAGTGAAAGTAACCAATAACAACAGAGAATCAGCAAAACATTTAATTGTACTTCACAAATTATCGACTTGATCTACTTCAATCACTTTACATGTGGCAGATGGTGCCTAGAACCAAAGTACATGCCGTGCCAAAAGGAATCTGTTAAACTTCCAATCTCTGTTAAGCTGACCACAGTTGTTTTCTCATTTCTTCTTAATCTGTCTAGAAAAAAAGATTGTCAAGCTAAGACACTGTTCCAATGTCATTTATAGTTTTTCAAAATGGAGAAAACATTTTAATAAAAAAAGTTGATACGTCCATTTGAAAATTTTGTCGCTACAATCATCACTGTTAGTGCTCAACTATTATTTTTCTTGTGATTCTTGAAGTGCATACCACAAAATACCTTAAACCAAAATTTTATTCTATTCCTGTGAACAATATGATAGTTACAGTCTTGTATGACGGGATAGTTTTTTTTATATATAATCACCCTGTATATACCATAAAAGATAAAATGTCAATTGTCATTCTACTTTTCAGGAACAATACATTAAAAAAAAAAGTTTGCTAGTCGGCTAAAGAAAAAAAAACTCAGTTTTATTATTAATGAATAAATTATTTTAGAATATGCAATTCTGTTTAGATTACTATTAGTGCTATTAATCTTTCTTTAGCTGACTATTTCACATTAAGCAAATATTTTATGCAAACTTAATTATTAACAATACCTTTTTAGTCAGGTTTTGTCAGAATGCATTAACAAATAAGCCTAATACAAGAGAAAAAAAAACTTCAAATATGAGAAATTGCGTCAAAAATCAAGTACTTCTAAGCGTTTATTTTAGCCAAAACATAAAATGAAACACGAATGTGATGCAGCAAGGTTTATTATCTAAAAAGTTCTGCTTCAAATTATTGTTCTTGAATTAAAAAATTTTCAAATCAACTTATTTTGAACACTAAATTTGACATTTTCAGATTTTACATGTCATCTTCTATATTACTTTTAAATACTAGCATAAATAACTTTTGAACTAGCAGGAAGTCTTGCATTTTTTCTCCTTTAGCATGACTAGTAAAGTACCTGTCCACCTAATATTTAGGATAATTGTCATTATTGAAGGAGCAGGCTTTTACAACAAAGCAAGCAGAGATTTTGTAGAACTTCTAGAGCTCCTTCAGCAAAATTAAAACCGATTATTTTAATTCATCTAATTTGAATTAAAAATGGATTTCAAGCAGCTCATTGTCTATATTTACTAATACGTGATGGTTTCTGAAATAATAAAAGATTTCATATACAAATGTATGGTAGATTAAACAGTACCACACTGTTTCCCCAGATTGAAAACAGGGGCCAGAGAGATGTATTCTATCCTTTTACCCAGAAACAGAAGTCTTGCACATGTTAACACATTCGCTGCCACCAAAATTTATATATCCATCCTCAGAAGCCGAATTTAAAAAAAGTGTTTTAATGATTAAAAACGTTCCTAATATTTCAATAGTAAAGCCAGAATAAAAAGAAAAACCTTTTATTTTCGTGTTTAGTAAAAATAATGCTTCACTAACGTGCCACAAAAACCTCATCGTTCAACCTCCAAATTCGAATTAAAACTAAAGCAGTTTACTTATCATACTCGATTGTCGTCCCAGAGCGTCACCGGCATGGGAGGTAGCGCCATGCTGATGCGCCAGCGGCAGCAAATGTGTTAATTAACTGCAATTCTAAAATCGCATGGGAAAATGTACAATTATCTCATAAATCAAAACTGGACTGACCTATAATGCAAAGTGGGTGAAGAAGTAGTAAAGGAGCAAGTTTTTGCTTTGTACAGCCGTGAATGGTATTGTTTCATTTTCAGAAGCTATGACAACGTTCTTTTATTCCTATAACCCCTAGAGATCAGCATTTTTTAGACAGGGAAAAATAACTAAGAAACTTAAAATTTCCAGTATTTTTCCTGGTTTTTATGAAAATTTTGTATTTCCCAATTTTTTTAACCAATTTTTAAATTCCCAATGTTTTTTTTGTTTTTTCAGTTTCCCTGTGGCATGGCAATCATGATTTAAAACATTTTTCCATGAACTTGAGTATTATTTAATATAGGATGTTTTCTGTTTTATAATAATGCAGTATTTTTATAGGAATTTTTTAAATAATTAATTTTAAACAGGTATTTCTAAAATTATAATAGTTATTTCTGCAATAACAAAACAATTTTAATATTTATTTCTGCAATACTGCATGAATACTGCATCTTCTATCGTAAAGTGTATTTAGTTTCGGCAAAAATATAAAAATGGTCATAGAGAAAAAAAAATCATTACCAAAATTTAAATAAATTTTTAAATAATTAGCAATAAAAATCTACGTTTTCAGCATAGCTTAAATTTAACTATTACTAGGTAATTTAAATGGATATCATTTCTGAAAATACATTACCCTTGATAAAAATAGCATAGAATGACAAAAAAAATGCATTTGATTTTTATATAAGAAGCAACAAATGCAATACAACATAGATGAGGTGAAAATTTATATTTCCTCCTCCTCTAACTTACTATGTTCTGAAATTGAGAAAATTTTAATTGCAATCATATAAAGCTAACAGCCAAAGCATTTAACGATAATCATATCATTGACGACAGAGCAATGCAATGCCTTAATTGGGTTTTTCAGATCAAAATTTTTAATTGAAAATAATAGCATAATTTAAAAATAGTCTGACTAAAAAAAATCTTGCTTCTTACTCATTGCATCAAGATAATTAAAAACCTTCACATTAAAATTCACCATACTCAAATTTTATGAAGTTGACTAATGTAATTGTACACTGTACCAAGTAATATATTGAATATGCATAATACAGTAATTCTTTTTAATAGGTAGTACTAGAGAATACTCCAAAATGATATATTATAGAGAACAATGATCAAATGTGAAAAAAAACTAAAGAGGCTTAATTATTATTTTTTAGAGCAGCTTTTTCCATGTTTGTTATAATTCTTTGGGGTACCAAATCCATTTTATTATATTCTTATTTTCCATACATCTGGTCCATTTGCATAAATATTTTTAACAATATATAAAAAGGTTAAATACACATTTATTCATCTTAAATAAAACAAACACTTTACCATCTTCCAATTCTACTGAAGTTCAAACATTTTTAGAAGTCATGACAATTATTGCACAGTATTTTGAATAGCACCTTCAGGATGACATATCCATAATCTATACTTATAATAAATTTCATTGTGTGCATTGGCCCTCTACAAACTAGACCGTTTGTTTACAGGTATCAAATTTGGCCTGCATACCTTGGAGGCCAAAATTGTGTCCCTGAAGGTGATTTTTCTGAATTTTTAATTAACATTTTTAGTTAGAAAATCAAAATTTCAGCATTTTCTGCTATAATTTCTGAAATTATTGCACCAAAAAATTGATTCTTGCATTAAGTTAAAGCTTGAAAACAAGTTTTGATTCTGAATGAATCTTTAAAGAAATAATTTATCCATACTTTTCAACAATGTATTTTGGGAAAAATTAAGTTTTTATCAATGTGTTACCATCACATTAACAAAAGTTTAAAATTTAAAATAAATAAACTGTTATTGCAAATTAAATACATAAAAGTATAATTTTCAGCACATGTCTGTATGAAGTGAAAAAAAGTTGAAATATATTTTATGCAAAATAAATAGAGAAAATGTTCTATGATCTTTTACAATGTATATATTATTAACTCAATAAAACTGTTTAAGTCAAACATGGTTTAATATATAAATAGGATAATCACTCTAATCAGTAGTCATCAGCTAATTTGGGACATACTTGGGATACTAATTTGGGACTGCTTTGTTATGACAAAA
Organism: Argiope argentata; assembly: GCA_026289955.1. Taxonomy (NCBI): domain Eukaryota; kingdom Metazoa; phylum Arthropoda; class Arachnida; order Araneae; family Araneidae; genus Argiope; species Argiope argentata. The sequence goes on along the minus strand of JAOUZG010028934.1, from coordinate 1,883,842 downwards.
TGGTCTAAATAAAGTAAATAATTATATTTTATGTAACTTGAGTTTTAAATTCTTTGATTAATTATGAATTTTAAATTTTTACAAAGATCCTCTGCTTCATAAATCATATTCAACAAAATATTCTTGAGACTCCTATATTTTAAATAGGAATTATTGAACTCTAACCAACTAAAACAGTAACTAAAGCTAACAAATTTATGAAGTCTGAATATCACTCTTCTATAAAAATTTCTGATTTTAGACCATTTCACAGACTATCTCAATGAAGATATGCCAATCTTCTACTAGTATGACATGACAGTGATTGGCCTATGATTATGAAAATCTTGATTGTTCTAAAATTGATATATAAAAAATCCATAAATCTGTCAGATTTGATTGTAAAATATAGAAACATTTGTTTATTTAAAATTTGAAGTGTCAAGACTAATTCACAGAATACAATTCCTTAGGACTGTTTAAAATTTACACTTATTTTTTTAAAATTCATTTAATGATTGAAGTAAAATAAAATATTTTTAATTTAAACTATTTAAATATTTTGAAAACAAAACTAAAAACGGAATTTTATGAAGAGTCGAAGAAATTTTTCTTGAATAATTCATTAAGATATTATATTGAAAATTATTCTGCAGGGCACATATATTGAAGAACCAGAAAAACTGGTATAGTAAGTTGTATTTAAATTATGGAGGTGCTCAACCATTCAGCATAACATGATGTGGTTGACAGTGCATATGAGCCAAAGGCGGCCTGTATTCAATAAACAACAATGTACATTGTTGAAGAAAGAGGAAATGAGAGAAGAAAAAAAAAAATTAAGTTTTACCTTAAAATGTGTTGCTACCACTTAAAAAGTTTTCTTTGCACTTTAAAAAAAATTAACACTTTTTAAGAACCATTTTTAAAAAAATTAAGTACTTTTAAAGTACTTGAAGGGGATTTTCAAATTTAAAAATCCTTCACGATGCTAAACACTTTAGAATAAAACTATCAATACCAAAAGAATCAAGCCAACTTTTATAAGATTAACAATAAAAACCTGTGATCTTCAATATTTCTTAAAATGAACTAATAACCTGTTACGTTGAAAAAAGAGGTGAAGGTGTGAAAAGGGTTCATTAAGTATTATCTTAATATGAGTTGGTATCCTTGTATCTATTTCACCCTGGATTCCTGGTCCAAATTATTCATTTTTTAAAAAATTTTATTATTAGCATTTTTTTGTTTTGTTTAATTTTTTCTTTCTTGATACATCTGTTAAATAAGCCTTCATGAATATGCTTTCAAATCATCAAACTTATACAAATTATCAAGCACTTTTTAAGGATTGTTTTGCAAAATTAAGCACTTTAAAAGGTGCTTAAAATGCATTTCAAATTTATACCTTCTACTTCTTTTAGTTTTCTTTTCTCTAAATAAGCATACACATCTTCCTTTAAAATACGACCATCTTTTCCAGTTCCTATAACCTCACTAAGCTTTACCTAAAAACAAACAAACCACTTTATAATTTTATAAGTATATACTGCATTCATCTTAACATTCCAGCTTTATTTTTTTCCAAGAGAATTCCTAAAATCAACTTTAGAGGTTAACTTATTATAATGTGACATTTATCTTAATAAATAGCATCATTTAAGAAACTAATATATTTTATAGTGCTTATAAATATAATATCTTTCTATGAGTTTAATGTATGATGGAAAGGTAAATTCATACTAAAGTGTCTAAGTGGTATAAATAAATGCTTTGAATAATTTCATAATTTATAAAATTTTGTTATTCACTTTTCCAAAATTTTAATATAGCAATCTGGAAAATTTATCACCTTAGTTCTTATACTTTAAATTATCAAAAAAAAAGCCTATTTGATTTTATAATCTAACACAGCAGAAAAATTTCTACAATTAAGAAAAATAATATGTATCATTTAAATGCATGAGAGTCACATAAAAAGAATTAGCGTTATAAAAATTTCAAATAGCACTATTTTAACTTGCAGTTCATTTACACAAAAGCCTTACTTACATAACATTCAATTATAATTACAAGTAATTATAAAAATTGAGAAGGTATAGATTTCAGAAATAAAAGCTTTGTTTAAAAAATAGTTTACAATTTTTCCATAGATATAATTAGTCATTTTAAAAGTAAATTACTCATTATACATAGATATCCGTTTACATATATATAGTTTTCAACATTAATATACACTGAAGTGACAAAAATCATGGGATGACTGTTAATTTTGTGTCGGTCCTCCTTTTGCCCGGCGAAGTGCAACAACTCGACGTGTCATGGAGTCCACAAGTCGTTGGAAGTCCTCTGCAGGAATATTGAGCCATGCTGTCTGTATAGACGTCCATAATTGTGAATGTGCGGGTGGTGCAGAAGTTTGGGCATGAATGGACCTTTTGATGATGTCCCATAAATGCTCGATAGGATTCATATCGGGCGATCTAGGTGGCCAGATCATGCGCTGGAATAGTCTGGAATGTTCTTCAAACCAATCGCGAACAGTTCTGGCTTGGTGACATGGTGCATTGTCATCCATAAAAATTCGATCGTTGTGTGGGTATGTGAAGTCCCTGAATGGCTGCAAGTGATCTGAAAACAGCTGAACATAACCATTTCCAGTCAAGGATCGGTTCAGTTGCACCAGAGCACCAAGTCCATGCCAGGTAAAAACAGTCCACACCATTATGCAGCCACCACCAGCTTGAACAGTGCCTTGCTGACAGTTTGGGTTCATGGCTTCGTGGGGTCTGCGCCACACTCGAACTCTACAATCAGCTCGTAACAACTGAAATCGTGACTCATCTGACCACGCCACGGTTTTCCACTGGTCTAGGGACCAATCGATATGATCACGAGCCCAGGAGAGTTGCTGCAGGCAATGTCGTGCTGTCAGTAAAGGTACTCGAGTCGGTCTTCTGCTGTCATAGCCCAAGGAAGACAAATTTCGCCGCACAGTCCTATCGGACACGTCCCTCGTACAGTCCCACATTGATTCCTGCAGTTATTTGACGAAGTGTTGCGTGTTTATTAACATTGACCATTCTACACAGACGTCGGCGATCTCGGTCGTTAAGTGCAGGTGGTCGCCCACTGCGCTGTCCATGATGGGATGTGATGCCTGAAATTTCATACTCTCGGCACACTCTTGATACTGTGGATCTCGGAATGTTGAATTCACTAACGATATCCACAATGGAATGACCCATGCGTCTAGCTCCACCTAACATTCCACGTTCAAACTCTGTTAATTCTCGTCGTGCCTCCATAAATCACAAAAAACCTGTTCGCATGAATAACTTGAACACAAATGAAAGCCCTGGAAAATGAACTGCGCATTTATATTTTTTCACTGTGATACTACTGCCATCTGTATATTTGTATAGAGCTATCCCATGACTTTTGTCACTTCAGTGTACATACATTTTTATATAAAAGAGCAGTGATCCCAAATAGCAACAGGTATATAAAGGTAAATATTGCTTTACAAACTGCAACAAAATTTATACATACATTATTTTCAGCTGCAATTTTTCTCACAGCAGGAGTTGTAAGAACTTTGGTTGCTAGCTTGAAGAATTCTGATTGAGCTCCACCAGCAGGAGCAGCTAGTTGGTCTTGCACCTGATCAACTTGCTCGTCTGAACTAGCTACAATAATAATAAAAAAAAAAAAAGATCAATAATGAAATATAGCCTATCGGAACAATACGTTCTTACTCTGACTCACTACTAACTCTGGGTGTTATACAATTTATTTAACTAAACACGTTTGGAAAAATGGAATCTTCTCATCAATTTTTGCTTATTTCCAGATTCTAAAAGTTTTAAATTCCACACATGTGGCTCATTTAAAAAAATTTTATTTGGTTAACTGAATGACAATGCTTTAGTTTCATATTTTTAGAATTTCATTATTATGACATTAAATTTTTAATCCCATATATAAGTGATACCATTAGTATTAAGTTCAAAGGGGGGAATTCAATTTACTAAACTTAATAACAAAATAATTAACCCTCTCACTTTCAGTGGGGCAGTTTTAGGGGTTTTGAGAAGTTTGATTTAAGATCCAAGATTGTCAATTTGAAGTACCTGCTTTCTTTGGAGGGAATTATGTTATAAAAACTGAGGCTACTGAGCAAAACACAGAGGAAGATCAATCTAACAAATGGCATTAATGGCTCTCACATGGTCCTATTACCTTATGGCATTAGGACAGGGAGACATTCATAAAATAAGTTGTGAGTGCATGTAATTGTAATGTTTTCTATGGATTTCAGTTTCTATTTTCATATGTTGTTAACACAAATAGAAAATATTTTATGCCTTTTTATCAATTTCCCAATGGAGTTTTCTTTTAATAATGAATGATATATAAAGATAGCAACACAATTTTTTTAAAAATAAATATAAGATATTCTTTTCAATATTAAGGCTACTGTAACAATATAAAAGTAGATTTTTGGATTATGTTTGCAGTAAATTCAGAGTCACATATAAATATATGGTGACTCTTTTTTATTATGAAAGCAAATGATTTTAGATTTCCAGCAACTTCATCCAGAATGATTATATCCCTAATATGTGTGAAAAAAATTCATGAATATACAAGCAAATATAGTTTGTGAATACTTCAGCATCTAATGAATGGGGACTGACTGGTAACAAAAAATGTTGGAAGCAAACTATGAACATAATGTTATAAATGGGGTGTTATCCAAAATTGGAAAAAGATTGTTTAATAAAAATAAGAAATAAATAAAAGGTAGTTTTGATGGATATTAGTCCCAATTTTTATTTCAATTATCTAAATATTGTTTACTTATTACTAAAAATCTTGGCATAATACACATATGGGAAAACCTTTGGTGCTTAAGTTATTTAAGATATTGAAATATCATTCAAAAATTTAATTTTACTTTACACCATATAGTTTTAAAAAGTATTTTAAAATCAGCTTGAAAAATCAATGCAAATAACAGTTTATACTAAAAAGTAATAATAACATGATTTAAAATAATAATGTTTTTTCCAAATTGCAATTAATATATAATTAAATACTAAACGAAATTTTGAAAACAAAGTATGACAACTGATATGAATTATTTAACAATTTTGAACCTTGATTTGACAAAATTTTAAAAATCAGTAGACATAAGTAGCAAGATAAGGATATTTTTAGAATGTGTATTTCTCCCAAATTATTTTTTGATTATTCAGTACAAATCAACAAAGAATAAGTTTTTGAAAGCATAATGTGATAACTTCTTAAAAAATTTAATTATTCTAAATATATCTCAGTACTATTTGAATTCCATATAAAAATTTTAAAATCAAACATTCAGCTGTTAAAAATCCACAATAGTTTATACTAAAAAATATATCACAGATTAAGTAATATTATTAGACGAATGTTAAAAGCATTATTTTCAAAAAGTTTTCTTTATTTTTTCATTAAATTTTAATATTTCAGTATTAAATGAAGACTTAAATCATTATCAAAAGAAATTATGTTGTAAATCAGAGAACATAATTAAATAATTCAGTTTATATTAACAAAGAAAATAGTTTCTGCAAAAATGAACTCAACAAATTAGCCATCTAATGTTAGCCAGCATTCAATCAAAGGAATAAAAAATTTTTAATAATTTTAAATCTGCAAAAGCAAATTTGAAGTTATCATGTAATCTTTTTTAACTCTTTGATGTGTGGTGATTTTAACATGAAGCCACCACTTCCTAAACATTCTTTCTCAATATACGGTTGTTTCTGATCTAAACTAAAGGCTCTAAAATAATTTCCTAAATTTAATAATTGCCTGTAGATCTTAATACACTAGTTAATATTCCTCTTATGTACAAAAAAAAAATGCATCCTTTTTAGTTCTATCTCAGTACTTTCAATTTTTTCCCCTTCGAACAAAAAAACAAAACAAAATGTAATCTTAAATATGTTGTCTGAAAACTGCCTACATTTTTTTCAAATCAAATTACAAAAGAAAAGTTCTTTATATGTGAAATCTTTTTAGATGGTTTCAAACACATACCACTGCACACCTATGGTATCAGATTCTCTATCACTTGAAACGCATAAGCAAAATCAATATGTTTTGCTTCATCTGACTCTCTTAGTCAAGTGGCTGATAATTCAAGGGGGGGAGAGGGTTCATTGAGCTTTGTGGGTGCAGAATTTATTTCCATTTGTGTAGGGTTTATATGAATAGGATGATTTTAATTTTTACTTTTCAGTCGCATTCTTCTTATATTAGCCAGCAACTGCATTATATGTATATAGAGATTAAATATATTTTCTAGTAAAATATAATTTCTATTAAAATCTAGTAAAATATATATATAAGTTTTTAAATGGTTTCTTTAAATATCATGTTTTTTTTATAACTTGTATAAAATATTAATTGTAATTAAAATCTAAATTCCATGTATACAACTTACCATTGTTAGCTTTATTTGAGGATTACTTGTTATTAAAATTGTTCATTTTTAGTTATCTATATATAATTGCACATAATATGGTTCCTTAAATAGTTTTCATTGATAATATTGCATGTCTTAGTATTTCCATAAATAAATAATGAATTACTTTACAAAACAAATTAAAAAGTATTTATCAGTCATAAGAAGAATATTTCATAGGTGTGCGGTGGTATACCTGCGAAACCACCACCCCATTTATGGTGCATTCTACTATAATATTTTTTAAAGGTATTTTCTCTTCCATACTCTATACATAAAATTGCATAACTTTTAAATATTCAGAAAATTTATATTTGTGCTCTTTAAAGGGTTAAATCATATGTTATCAACCCAACAAAAAAACTGTGTTTTTACAAGAATCATACTTAGCAATTATAAACATTAGGAAAAACTTTTTTTTTTTATTTACCATCTCAAAATTAATTAAGTGTTAAAAAAAAATTTATCATGAGGATAGAATCTTTTGTATGTGAGAAAAACCATTTAGAATTGATTTTAAACAATCATATGACTATCACAATACACATGTGTTAATATTTAGAAAATGACTCCCAGCCCCTTCTCATCTAAAAATTGTTTGATCCTCATGATTTTATCTCAATGTCTGAATTTTTTCCCTCCTACATTGTTTAAACTGGTTTGGAATGATCGCATGACTATTGCACTACTCAATCATCAACTTCCAGAAGAATCATTGTTTCTTCCTAAGTCTCAAAATTGTCCAAGCTCTAAAATTTTACCTGTCGGCTGGAAAAATTGAAAAACTTTTCAAAATTATTATGTGTGAGTGTGTACTATAATATTCAAACAATAACTTCTCATGACTCTGCCCTTTATTGAACAGGCAGAGGAATCGGGTAATTGGCAAACATTTATACTATTTTGTAACTTTTTATGGGCAACGAATCATTAAATGCAACAATTATTACCTATCAACCATAAAAGCAAAAAAAAATAATGCTTCAAAAGGGATAAATCGCCAATTTTTATATCATACAATTTGAAACTTTAAAAATCCAAACCAAAAACCACATATTCTCAGAAGATTATTAAATTTTCCTTTTAGTTTTGGTTATTAATTTTGATTCAGATAAAGTAAAAAATGGTTATATAAAAAGAAAAATACACACACAATGCAAGATATTTTTTAAATTGGTTAGATTTTGTCATTTACAAAGTAATGGGACCTCACTGATGTTAAAGACGAAGTAGTCATAAAAAAGAAATATTTGTAATAGTTCTCTCTCTCCCTCTCCTACTTCTTATGAAGCTTATTAAAAATCTGACATGAAGAACCAAAATAATCAAATATATTTAAAAAAAAAATTTTAAAGTTTTAAACATTGTCAATAGAAAATAAAATTTAAAAACCTAAATTCTATATTTTATTAAATATCAGTATTTTGCCATATTAATATAAAAATTCCTGACTTTAAACATTGCATTAAAAAAAGGCAAAATTTATTAAAAAGTAAAGATATCTTACAACTATCTTCATCAAAAAGTTCAATGTCAACAAGAGGCAATCCAACTTTAGCAGTATCATCGACTTCATAGTAAAGCTTCTTTATAAACCCATCAAAGCGGCTTGTAATAGTCACAGAGGCTTTATCACTCTGAACTTCACATATGCTATCAAATTGATTAACTTTATCACCTTCTTTAATGTACCTAGAATCAATATTTTACTCAGAAATGAGTGGATTTTAACTATGCTAAATCTGAGAAAATAAATGTTACAAAATATGTATTATGTTTCTTAATAAACATTTCAATAGTTTTGGTCATTTATTTAAATCACTTTTATCATGACTTCAGAAATCATCGACTTTTAAAATTTATTATTGAATTCAAAAACTAAATGTAAAAAATACATCAGGATCAAGATATAAGAGTCATTCTAAGAAGGCAAAGAATGAGTTAAAAATACAAATAGGACATATAAGATGATATCCAATTATTCCACATAATGAATTTTCTAATAATTGGAATTGACAATATACAGGAAATACAAAGTATTCTTATTACAGGTAAATGATGCAATATCTGTTTCTATGATCTCGGAATTCAAAAGATATCCCATGGACCAGAAATAAAATTTTATAACACAGTATTACAGACTGTTATAAGCTAAATCCAGATCATAGATATAAGTAGCTTAAAAATGCATAATTAAAAGATTCAGATGCATTGTATCGTGATGCAATGCATCTTCTATCTTAATCCTATTTTGAAAAATAAAATAAAAAGTATAAAAGCAAAATATACATAAAAATTTATATATATACATATATAATATCAGAGTAAATTCAAAAATTAATTTTTACATTACCATTCTTTAACTGTAACTTCAGATATTCCTTCACCAATATCTGAGAGATTAAAAGATACAACTTGACCAAAACGAACTGAAAGAAAAATAATATTGATATATTTTAACCATCATTACAAAAATATATTTTTCATAAAAATTCCCAATCCTTTTTCCCACAAAAGCACATGCACACACGCACACACACACAAGCTAAAGGTGCAGCAAATGATTATTTATCAAATTTCGTTTTTGAACATTGAAATGTTCGAAATTAGGTACATCGTGAATGAGTCTTTTCTTCCCTTGCTCTTTACAATAAGTTTTCAAATTAAATAATCCAGTTCTAACTCCCTCAAAATATGCTAGAAAATTTCAATTTGTTAAGTTGAACAGAAGTAATTTATCTTTTTCATTCATAAAAATCTGATGCTGCTAAGACTGATTGAAGTAATTATTTGCACTGAATTTGGTACCAAATTGAAATTATTAAAGTAATAGAAGTCAAAAAACATATATATAAAAGAGAAGATTTAAATCAATTATTGCATATACTTCAGATCTAGGATAATGAGAGGTGATATTCAAATTATTTAATTCAAGATGAGTTAGCTCAAAAATAAAAGATGAGGATGTCAATATGAGACTAGGTTATAGCAAATGATACTGCACTTTAATATTATTTAAATGTAAGAACTTAATGGAGAATTTTGAAATTTTCCAATCATTCACTGCTACTTTTAACTTTTCAATGTATTAAATATTCAATTAAATCCAATTTGACATTAAGAAAAAAACTAATTCATTTCATTTTATTCTTGTAAAATGTGTTTATTATTTATTTGTCTAAAAGTACAAACAGTTATAAGTTAATAAAACTTGATTTAAGTACTTGAAGAATATAAATGAGATTGCTAGGATTTTGAAAGTAAAAATCTATTTTAATTTGAAATAGGTCCAACTCCCTGTTGCAATAATTGCAAAACAATAAACATTTATTTTAAATTAGCAACACATCTCCTGATGGATGAATTTTTTAAAAAGGCAGAAATGTATTAGCAAAACAGAAGATAATTTTAATCAATTTATTATGACAAGCCTTTATAATATTATTACTTATAACAGATCCAGGGTTGTTTTTTAAATTGTTTTCAATTAATTAAATTCTTTTAATTTAAATTTAAAAATTAAATTACATTAAATCAAAGTAATTCTTTTAAAGTACTTTTTCATACACATACTTTTTAACCAATAAAAAAAAACCTCAATGAAAAGTCAGAAAAATCAATAATTTCCAAAAAAATTGGAATGTCTAGTTGAATTCATAAATTCTTTAAAATTCTTAAATTATTCCTGAGTAGCAATTTGCCTTAAAAATATGAATCAATATCTTTCAGAGATCCTTTTGATTGATTCACATCAATATCTT
>JAOUZG010028934.1:1862236-1873578 GCA_026289955.1 Argiope argentata | reverse complement strand
ATCAATATCTTTCAGAGATCCTTTTGATTGATTCACATCAATATCTTATAATAAGATCCATTGCAGTTTGGCCACAACAAGAATTCTTCCAGACAAACATCTATGTTTACAACGGGCATTATAGAAACAGGTGTTGGTAAGGAAGATCCATTTTGAATGGGTGGAATATGACAGAAATTTGGGGGGATTAATCTTTTTCTTGGTGCCTATTGATTGGCATTATATATATATAGATTTTCAAACAATAACCCATGGAATTTGTCACACTGAAATGATAATATAAAAAAGATAAAAGCTAACAATTGGCAACCTTTCATGACACTGATCATTTTCTCCTTCCGAAATCATTGAAATAGTATTGCCTAATCCCATGTGACGTGGGCGGAGCCAAGTGCCTACTTCTGGTGAACGTACAGTAGAAAAAGGGCGAGTTTCTGCATTACACAATTACAATTAATATTATTTCATCTTTGGAAGCTATGAGTACAATCTTTTGTTCTTGCAAAGTTTCAACTCCTGTTTCCCGGATTTTATAAAATTTTTTAAGTCTTTGTGTTTTTCTTGTTCTCCCGGTAGTGTGACAATCTTGTGAATGTTGATACTCCTGCCAGAGAAATTTATTCTATTTTCTCATGCAATTATAGCGAGGCCACATATCCTCATTAGCTGCAATCCAAAAATCTTGTGGAAAATGAGAATTATCTCTGAAACAAAATGAAGAGTAATCTATAAAGAAAAAAAAGTAAAAGGTTTCTGGGATTACACAGTATAATTTTTCATGTTATGATTGGAATATTTTATTCTTTTTTAATGGGAAAAAAAGAACTCAGAAACTTAAAATTTGTTATCTCCCAAAATTTATGAAAATTTTTAAATTCCCTTGCATTGTTGCCATATTTTAGATGATTATTTATTTATTTATTTACTTTTCCAGTTCTACTGGTGCTGTAGCAACCTGGGAGTTCAAATTCTCAACATAATTTTATGAATATTTGTTTTTAATTTCAAAATTCTTGAAAAATTATTATGTTTTAACTCTTTAAAGTGCATAAATAAAAATTTTCAGAATCTTTAAAAATTATGTAATTAATTTTCATGTTTAACGTGTAAGGGAGGACAAAAAATCTTTAAAAAATTTAGAGGACTGCAATACAAAAAGGGGGGGTCACAGGAGTACTACCATGCACCTAGGACATTTTTCTGATGACTAATAAATAAATTTTATTTTTTTATTATTTATGGAAATACCAAAATTCACAACATTATCAATGAAAACTATTTATAAAACCTTAATGCGCAAAAAAGAAAAAAAAATTATAAATGAAAAATAAACAATTTTAATTTCAAGTCGTCAAATAAAGCAAATAGTGGCAAGTTTTTTACATGGAATTTAGACTTTAAATACAATCAATAATACAATACAATATAATAATACAATAATTTAATCAATAATACAATAATTTAATTTAAATACAATAATACTTAAATAAACCATTTAAAAACTAAGAAATTTATATTGTGTAAAAGATATATTTAATATCTATATACATATAATACAGTTTCCGGCTAATACAAGAAGAATGCAACTAAAAACTGAAGATTTCAGCCATCCCGCTCGTATAAACCTTACTGAAATATAAATAAATTCCTCACCTACAAAACTCATGACAAACCCCTCAATAAATTATCAGCCACTTGACTAAGAGTGGTGAAGGAAAATAAATTAGTTTTGCTAAAGAATTTCAAGTGGCAGTTGTACGTATCTGAAACCACCTAAAAATATTTCAAGTATAAAGAACTTTTCTTTTACGATTTGATTTGAAAAAATGTGTATCTTGTAGGCAGCTTTTATACAACATATTTATGAAGGCATTATGAATTGATTATTATTATTATTATCATTATTGCTTGATGAAAAAAATTAAATTAAGAATATATATATAAGATATGATATTTTTCTCAGTATATAATTAATACTGAGAAATTGTTAAAATTAGCTTATAGTGAAACCATCATGTGTCAAGGGGTTAAGGAATGAAAATTATAAGAAAAGAACTTCAAAAACTCAATGTCAGATGGTTAGATATAAAAGCCATTTTAAAAATGAATTTCCATTAGTTTAGAAACACACATTTCAATTGATAATCTAAAAGTAAAAAATTTAATAAATAGTTGATTACTCTAGTCTATTATTATTGAGAAATCAACTTCCTAAATAAAAATAAGATGCTTTGAAAGACAGATTAAAGAAAGTAAAGTACTTGGGCATGAAATCTATGAAATTGTACCATGTTTAAATATCATTATATTAAGAATTCAAAAACACATCAGCAGTTATTTTTCCCCCACCTCAATCTATTTTGATTAGGAAAATTAACTACATGAATGAACTTAAAAAAGAAACATTACTAAAATATAATTATAGATACATGAAAAGAGAATATTTAAAATTTAGCTGAAAATATAGGTCTCTTTTTTTATGATTAGCAAATTTAAAACTATACCACCAACATAACTATAAGCTTTATCATGTTTTAATGAGATTTTAAAGCCATTCTAACAATATACCTCCATGGCATGTCATCTCAAAGGCCACTAAAATTTTAAAATTGTATGCATGTGTAAAATATAGCTTAAAAATTTAAAATATGTAAATTATGATGGTGAACATTACATTTAGAAGCAAAATTATAACTCTAAATAAAAAGCAGGACCAGAAGCCTGATAAATTTATGCTGCATACAAAAGTTATAAAACTTTTTTTTTGTGCTTAGTTATAATTTTATACTAATTTTGAGTAATGGCCAATTATTATGATATTGGCATAATCTGGATACATAAAGTTAAGTAGCATAATTCTTAATCATGCACATATTGATAAATATTCAATAGTTTTTGGTTATCAGGGTGCAAGTAAAAAATCGTCAAATAATGTAGAATTCTCACAAAGGAAATTTGGCAAAAAAATTGACATAAAATGTAGAATTTCATTTACTTTCTTGTCATTTGCTTCACTTGACGACTTGGTGTGCATTTGGTTCACAATTGGTAACATTTGTTCCCAGCTAAAGGAAAAGTACCAATATTCTTACATCTCGAATTTTTAATCTGAATTATGAGTTTCAGAAATAATTTTCATTCTCTTCCAAAAAGCTTTTTTCTCTAAAAACATTCATAAAATACAATACTTTTGCAGAAATATATATTTTATAATTTAAATAATATATAAAAATGAATCATTTTATTTACAAGATTAAATCATTTTGCAAATTATATGTTCATGCAGTACAACAATTACAGGTAAAATAATGCCATGTTTATTTACAGAAAATGGACTTGAATTACCTTCTAAAAATATTATAGGTATTATACAAAATTCTAATTTTTAAGAAACTAGATGAATTTATATTAAACATTTGATTAAAATATTACTTTCTAACTGATTCAGAAACATAAATCTGCTTTGGAAATATATCATTTCTGCCTATTTAGGATTTGATAAATTTATATAGCAGGAATAGTAATTTATGAATAGAAAAATGTCAACAACAGAGAGATTATTTACAATTTTAATTCAGATAGGGATGATTTATGCAAACAAAAGAGAAAAAATATCAAATCACACCATATAAAATCATTAAGATACTGGATTAACTACAAATACTTCTGTTGCTCAAAAATTAATAATGCATTACAATTTTTCATTATGAATATGTACATGTATGTGGAAATAAATATATTTTCAAAAGATACTCACCAGTTGAAGTGAAAAAATAACGGTGATTTGATCTTCTGAAATGATTGTGGAAACATTTTGGAGTTGTTCTTTTTGAAAAAGTTAGAGAACTTAAAGTCTGCAGAATAAATATCAATATTTAATCACAGAATTCTAAACACTTAAAGAAAGACAAATACTTTCTTAATCAACATAAAAAATTAACTTAAAACATTAGTTTTGAGTGTGCATAATGTATATGCTAAAATATTTGGATTAAATATATGTATAGGGAATATTTGGAATAAATGATAATATTGATAAAGTAAAGTAAAAAAATTAATGAATGAAATAGAAATTTAACCGAAACAATCTATAAATAGTATGAGCATCAAATATTTGCAATATGAATGCCTCTTCAAAACCTGGATGATTTTTATGTAGCTAATGAATCTTAAAATGTTAACAATGGGGAAGGTCCCAAGAAGTACAAATTCAAATTATTCTTAATACAAACATATCATAAGTTGAAAATATATATTATACTTAACTTTAAGAGAAAAAATTTGAAGCTGAATGATGATTATAATTTGCATTTGTAGAGGAACTATCATTAAAATAATACGCTTTAATTGAAAAATGGGTACTTTTCTGTTCAACGAGCAAGCAACAATTGTCAAATAATGTAGAATTTGGGCAATAAAATTTGTCAAAAAGTCGCTAAATAACATAGAATTCTGTGGACTATTTTGTCATTCGCTTTGCTTGGTGACTCGACTTGCATTTGGTTCACAATTTGGACGCGGCTAACAGAAATGTAATTAAAAATTTTTTATTTAAGTAATATCAAGAAAAAGAATAATTTTAAGCCAAATTTATTTTCTTTTTAAAACTTGTTAACTTATTAAATTCAAAAATATACAAGAAAAACTAATATAAATATCAACAGAATAAAAGAAAATCTTTGCAAATACTTTAAAACAAACCTACAACAATTTGCTTAAAGGCTAATAACAAATATCCAAAGTGAAAACATTAAATTTATAAGCTTGCATTTGCCTTTAAAAAAAAAAAAAATAATTCGTATGCTGGCAAAAGAAAAAAAAATCACATTTATAATATCCACTTATGATATTGAAATATTTTATTTGTGCTAAATATAACAGTTTTTTACGTTGCATTCCTGCAGCATTTCAAACACACAACATAACTTTCACCTTTTAAAGAAGTCGTTCTCAACGGATTTCAATGTACTTAAATATTTAATTTTACTTAAACTTCAATTCTTGAAGCAAACAATGCTTGATTTGCAGCTAACGCTCATAATTAAAAAGTAATAATACTTCCCGCTATTCCGTATCACGATTTCTCACAAAGATTTTTAAGGATATTTAATTAAAATTTCATTAAGTGATAGGTGAATTTTCTGCAGATGCATTTATTTTTACAACAGAATATATAATATTGGAAGAAACGGTTTTGGGATTTAAATACAATTAACTAAATATATTTGAATGGATAAAACAAAAGGAAATCGAAACTGACAAAAAAAATTGCTATAATAGTGAGGATAATTGGCAAACATTCAGATATTTTACTGAAATATATACTATCTATAGAACGAAAATGCTTAAAAAGAACATATTAATAATTTATATACATAAAGAGTAAAATAAAATTCAACACACCTTATAATTTCGAAAAGATTTCGACAAATTTGAAGATAAATTCCTAATTGCACTGTAAGCCGCCATATTGATACAGTAATGAACTCAGTTACAGTTAGATTATTTCTAAGAATACATACCACATAAAAATATTACGTATTATTTTAAATAACTGAACAAAATAGTTGTGACTTAAATCATAGTGTAAATTTATAAAAAGTCCCAATAAATTTAGAGCTGATTACTATTTTTCGAATTGTTATTTTGTAATCAATATCGAAAAATGATCAACCAGCGAACAATATTTTTCAAAGAAGTAGGATTCAAATCCTTTGTTTGAAATTATGGTGTTATTTCCATTACAGATCTTGGATCAAAACAGAAAATAATAATCTAGACGATCTGCACAATAAAAGATAAAAAAAACAAGAATTCAGTCATATGAAGGGATAATCTTTTACACACTGACACCGAATTTTAATAATATTAACATTTATATTCTAGAGGATAACTTAATTGACTTAAACAGAAGACTGGATTTAGAAAACATTTATATTTGTAATCTAAAGACTCTGTTTCCTTACGGACTCAATAGTAAACTAAATGGAGAAGGTTATGGTGATCTAGATAATATTTGCATCTATAATAAATTTAATATATTTAGGGATTTTCTGGATAAAGAAAACTATTTTAAAAGATTTAAAAGGGATAAAGGTAGGGGTGGTAACTATGATATTATATACGAAGAATTTCAGAATTACTGTAACTTGGATCTTAATAGTGAGAATATTATGAAAATTAAGAAATATCTTTTTGGCTTCAGGAAAAATAAAATTAAATGGTTTATAATCAAAACTTTTGGTGATTTAAAATTTAAAAATTCTTTCACAAAATCTATAATTTTAGACTTAATAAAATTCAAATTTAATATTGAAAAAAAAAAACGATTTATTATTTAAAAATAAAACTAAGATTAATAAGGAGTACTGTGTAGTAAGATTTTTAGATATTGGCTTCGAAAACTTAAAGTTACCTAAAATTATGCACAACAATAAAGATTTTTTTCCTTTAAAAGATATTACTTTGGTTTCTGTAGCTTTTAGTTATTCAGCAATTTTAAGAAAACGAATTTGCAATTATAATTATTATAGCAAAAACCTAAATAAAATAAGTGAAACAGATTGTAACTGTGACAAAGAAATTTATAAAGATTATATAGATACTGACAAAGGTCATATAATAACAGGAAATTTAAATATCATCGACTCTAATTCTTTAAGAGATTTAATGGAAAGGGGTACAAAATTCAGACTAAGAGAAAAAGTAAACTCTAAGAAAATCTTAATTTCTCTTGGACAGGATTTAGATATTTTTATTGCTAAACTGGCGAGAAAATACAATTACCCTTCAGAAGGTTTCGCAGAATGGAAGGTAAGAATTTTAGAGGAAATTAAGACTAGGTTTACTACAGAAAATATTGTAACTAAAGAACGAGGAATTTATTTTAATAAATCTTTGCAAAAAGAAATAAAAAAATTAAAAGAAAGGTTTATTATTACTGTAATCGATAAATCGGCTAATAATTTCTGCTTAATATGTAAATATTTCTATAAAGATCTTTTAATCAAAGAATATAACTCTAATTCAACTTACTTGTTAAACAAAACTGGGAAAAAGGAATTAGATAAAAGGATGCTAGCCTTCACTAAAAAAATTAAAATAAAAGCTTGTTCTTTAAACTATCCTTATCTATTTCTGACGGTAAAATTTCACAAAAAACCAATTAAATTTAGATTCGTAACTTGTAGCACCGGAAATTATAATTATTTCACAGGAAAACAATTTTTTAAATATTTGAAAATAATTTTAAATAAAATTAAAAATGAGGATAATTTTATAATTAATAGTAATCAAGATATTTTGGACTTTCTAAAAGATAACAATATTAATAAACTTAATACATATGATTTTGAAAATTTATATACTAGTCAACCTCATGAAAAATTATTAGAGGTTTGTGCCTTTATTTATGATGATTATTTAAACAGAGAGATAATTACAAAAAACAATTGGATAGAGTTATGCAACTTTAATATTAAAGAAAACTACGTGTTTAACGGCATTAATTTTTATAAACAACTAAAGGGAATTCCAATGGGTACAGCCTTTTCAAGTGCTCTAGCTAATATTTTTCAACATTTTTACGAGAAGAAAATAATTGGCGATAATTTAATAAATGGCTATAGATATATAGACGACCTATTGTTATTAAACTTAAATAATACCAATATTGTACTTAACTGTTACCCAAAAGACTTAATTTTAACTGAAACAAACAACAATCAAAGTAAAGCAAACTATCTAGATTTAAATTTGGAAATTTCAAATGGGAAAACTTTAATAGGTATCTATGATAAAAGGGATGAATTTAACTTTAAAATAATTAAACTTAGTAATTACCACTTTAATTTAAACTCCAAAATTTTCAAAAATTTAATATTCTCACAGTTTAATAGGATTAAAAAAATCTGTAATAACAAAAATGCTTACTTAATTACAACAAGCAACTTAATTAAAAACTTAGCTACTAACGAATTTCCCAAAAACTATTGCAACATGCAAACTCTAATAGCTAAAAATCTAAAGTATTTTCAAAAGTAAAACCAAACTATTAATAACTGTAATCTTAACTTAATAGATGGCGCTTCAGGTACTCATTAAGACTATATATACCTAACATGCTTAGGGATTGTGGAGTAGCGTCAGCCATTTTCCATTTTTTTTTCTGTTCACATTTAGAACCGAACATTTTCTGTTCTTTCAGTCTCCAGCCATGGAGGAAGACGGTTGTGATGAGCCTATTGACATTTTGGATGTCATGAGAAAATGCCAGTACGTCTTTCAGGAAGCTGAAGACAAAATTACGATGGAGCAATTTGCTAAAGCTGCTAATCCCATGGAATTGTTTAATAAGGTGCTTGATAATAGTGGGAAATTCAGTAAAACAAACACCTATTCATCAGAAGCATCTTATACGGGATCTGAAGCCCACTCCCATAAAACTTCTAATCGACACATCCATAGCAACAATAATAACCATAGACCAACTCCTAATAAAGAAAAGGTAAACAAGAGACCCCAGCAAGTGGAGCCATCTAGTTCCTCTATGCCGACACTTAAAGAAATAACCGAAATTTCCAAAAACTGGGGAGACATGATTGACCAAGCTGTAGGAAAAAACTATTACCATCCCTACCAAAATATGAACGACAACACGGACATTCCTAAAGACATGGAAATCGATTCTGAAAGTATCACCCCGAAAAGAAATCAAAAAGATGAATTCCAGGAAGTCAGCTCTAGAAAAGCAGCGAAGAAATCAAGATTAAATTCTGAATCTGTTTGTATAGAAACCACAAATAGATATGCCACCCTTGCCGAGCAACATCAAACGGAGCCTGACAGCACGCCTAAACCTGCCCCCATCAATCTAAAATTAAGCAACAATTACAACCTCATACTACAGGAAATCAATAGCAATCATCCAAACACATCCAACAGATTTGTCCGAAACATGATTGAAATACAGCCAGATTCCGAAAATTCCAGAATTAAAATAATAGAACTTCTTACCCTGAAAAAACAAGAATTCATCCTGACTGAAAACTACGAAGACAGACCCCTCAAAATCGTCACAAAAGGCCTACCTGGAAACACTGAAAAATCTGAAATTGTTAATGAATTAACCCAAAGAAATTATGAAGTCATAAGGATCTCTCAATTAAAAAATTTTAGAAACCAGACCCTCCACCCAATTTTCCTCCTTGAAATTAAGAAAAATAGAGAAGCAATGAATATCTATAATGAGAAATATCTCATACATCTTAGAATCAAGGTAGAAAGTTACAAAAGAAGAAACACAGCGACAATATGCTTTAACTGTTCTGGATTTTACCACTCGGTCAGAAACTGCCACCTCAGGCCCAAATGCATCAAATGCGGAGATGAACATGCCACAAGGGACTGCAGCATAAAAGAAAAATTACAAGATCCAGTTTGCGTTAATTGTGGTGAAACAGGTCACACTGCTGCCTGGAGAGGGTGTAATAAATTCCCCAAGATTATCAATAGAAACAGCAGAGCATCTTATGCACAAGTCACCAAAGAAACTCCAAAAAATAAACCAGACAACTTCCCCCCTCCAACTCATACAGATGACAAGTTTCCTATTCTCCCACCGAAAGAAGAACTATCATCGCTACTAGAATCCCTTCAAATCCTAAAAGATATCCGAGAACTACTTAATGAATTCCCCACTCTTATAGAAGCAGCAAATATGGCCAAAACGGTAAAAAGCAAAGAAGAAAAGAAGCTGATCATATTGAATGCCCTCATCGGCTAAGTTCAGATTTTCTTCCTGTTCTACTTTTGTAAAGCACTCCCCATTGGTTCCCTACAAACAATAGTTTATCCTGCACTTCCAAGCTGTACACCCAAGAAGAGATCAACTTCCCCCGCTCCTACTCTAGCGAAGAGACGCCCTCTGATTGGACGCCTCCTCCCCTACTCTCCAGAACGAACTGTCTTCACCATCTCAGGCTCATTTCTTCTTCCACCGTCATGCTGTCAACATCTCGTGCGCTTCGAAGAGTGTCAAGTTAAGATATTCTTCGTCATGCCGCTAATCTATTTGTCAAGACCGGGGATAAGCTGCTTCGCAGCTAGGTGCCCCGTCAACCCAATCGGATCCTGGATTGTGGAGTAGCGTCAGCCAATCAGAGTTGAGGGTAATGGAGAGATGAGAGGATGAATGAAGTTATGATGTTTGCAGAAAATAGAGTTTGTTCAAAATAAATTTAAAAAAATCCCGCAATATGAATTTATAAATTTGTATAAAAAAATAGAAAATTTGTTTAATAATTGATTTAGAGGAAATAACATTCATGAATTTGCATTACGAATATAATGCATTCTTTTTACCGACATGCAGAGAATTTTACTTCAGTTTTTTCCGATTGTTAGTTTTAAGCACTTTCCTGGCATATTTGGTATTCAAAATGAAAACAGAATTATGTATATAATTCTCTGATTAAAATAAATTATAAAGTTAGTAGTAGATATTAGTTTAAAATGGAGTAAAGTTAGTAAAAGATATTAATAATTTAATAATATTTAAAATACTACGTTCATTTTGGAATATATATATATTATCGATTATTAAAAGTTTATAAATAAGAATTTGTATGTTTTTTTTTCAGATTTTTCTTTTTCCATTTTAATTTTCAAGCTCTGAAAATAATAAAACAATCTTTTGTCAATATAGAGCAACCGAATATTATAGTGATAATATGTTTATGAAAATATTATTAACTTGAATATTTTACTCTTATTATCTTATTTTCAAATAATTAAAATGTAAGTTGAGATCATAAGTTTTTAAAGTTAATTTTAATACTGAAATAAGAAAACATATATACGCATCCATTTACTCACGAGGATTATATCTGATAAAAATTATCATTTCATTCATATTTTAGTAAGCGAATATTTTGAATGTCAATTTACTATTTCATATTTATGCATTTCTCAGCCAAAAAATGTTGCAAATTTAAATTCATGCGTTTCTCAGCCAACAAATATTGCAACCGTTCTGCGCATCTCGCCGATAACGTTGGTGAAAGCATTGCAGTCAGCTGTTGCAGTTGAATGTTACCCTAGCCGAATAATTATGAAAAACTTTTAACATTTTTTAAAATTTAATATTTTGAATTATTTTCACCGAACTTTTGTAGTATTGTAATTTTATTTCTTATCCTAAAATTTCAATTAGTATTTTCAATGCAATTATGTTTTGTCTAATTAATTAATATCACTTTTTAATTTGTTTGCTACCCTTTTATTCTTTACTTTTCCATATTATATATATATATATATATATATATATATATATATATATATAT
>JAOUZG010028934.1:1791026-1831110 GCA_026289955.1 Argiope argentata | reverse complement strand
CGCGAACGATTAAACTAGACTCTTTCGTTCGCGAACGATTAAACTAGGCTCTTTCGTTCGAGAACGAACGACTTTGTTGCTTCTGTGCTGACTCATTACGTCACTTCCCAATCCGGAAATGTCCGGTTGTATTGTGATTATTGTGTATACTTCTCGACGCATGTGTTGTTATTTTGCTAAATAGATTGTTCTTTCTGAGAAATATGTTATACATAAAACAGAAAAGGGGGGAATGCTTACACTCTTATGATTCTATTCCCCTTTCGCAGGACGGGATGACTCTCTAGGTTTTGTAATTTTAAACATTAGTTATTTTACTGCCTGAGATTACAGTGTTATTTAATGGTGTCTGTAATGCTTTTTAAAAACGTTTTTTAAGTCCAATTTTACTTTTTATTTTATTATGAAATTTTTCCTTTTATTTATTTATTTTATTTACGTAATTATTTTAAAATGAAATTTTGTCAGTACGTAGCTTTATTATTACGTTTAGATAATTCCATAAAAAATAAAGCTCAGTAACCACTGGCACTATTTTAACTTTTGAGATATTATATCACTATTTATAATATTATTCAATAATTTTTAAGTAACATTAGTAATATTTTTATCATGTCAGAACCTGATGTTGTTTTTGAGATGAGGTACTTAGGGTCAACAAAAATCCATAGTCGAAAAGTTAAGATTTTATTATCTGCACGAGCATCTCAAAAAAATCAGCTTTTAATAATGTATTGCCATTGCATTTACAAAGCTCCAATTTTTAAAAAATAAGTTAATTATTCCAGCAAATAAAACCTAGAAAAATGTAACTTAGAGCACATGATTATATAAAATGTAATAAATAGGAAAGGTGATATATTTTTTAAAATAAAAAAGTGACTAATTCAATGAAACAATTAAAACGAATAAAAATATTATTTAACTATCATGAGCACGGGTAGATTTACCGTTCCAGAAATTATGTTCTGATATGATGCATTGAAATATGCACAATTTCCTTTGAATCTTTTCAATTTATTCCTCTTTTATTTATTTTTACTTCCTGGAATGTATGCCAATAGTCGTATGAATTGAATTAAGGACAGGATTCACTTTGAACTCAACTTTTGGACAAGCACCTTTGTATAAGTATGCATATGTAAACTGGGTATTTTCTAATTAAAGTATTTTTTCAGTTTTATAAAAATGCATAGTTTTTGCTAAAATAATTCTTAAAAATTATTTATTAAATTTTAAAATTTATTTTTGTATTCACAATACACAGACTATTGTAAAATTATGCCTATTTTGATTTGACAAAAGCGTAGAAATGAATATATATATTTGCATATATATAAACTATTAATACTAAAAAAATTAAGTCAACTTTCTGAAAGTGCAGACTGGCATGCCGTAAACTCTATGACGAGTTTGGCAGAAAATTTGACAGATGTTTATAAATTATACACTAGGTATGTGTACCCAAACTTTAACTATCCAGCTTTTATCCTTCTGTAGTTCCCATACTAACTGATGTTTAAAACAGTCAGATAGACAGATTTCTTCTACACTGATGTTACAGAAAATTCGATTGAAATGTATAAGTTTGGTGCTAAGATCTTATACCAAATTTCATCCATCTAGCTCAAAAGGCTTTTGCATTATTTTTGTCAAACATAGACATTTTCTGAAAATGTGTTTTCTAATTGAAGGAAGAATGAAACGTGGAGATTCATTAAAATCTTGAGTTCAAATTTTTTTGTCAATTGCAATATTTTCTCTAAATTTTATAAATGAGAAAATAAAAATGCTAATTGAAGCATATATATATACATACATATATATATATATATATATAATATAAATTTTTTCTTAAAACCAGAGCGAGATAGTATATTGCAGTGTTTCAAAATTTAACAAAACAAGAATATTTAAGCAAATAAATAATAACATAAAAGCAATTTTAAACAAATGAGAATGAGCACCTTTCTTTCTTTCTTTTTTTTCATTTATAACTTTTTTTACAGCTGAAAAATAATTGGATTCAATGATACAATAATAGATGTGACATATTTATTTATTTATTTACTTTGAAAAAAAATTATATATATATAAACTTTTAAAAAATAAGTAAATAATTTATCATGACAGCAGTGCACTGACTTAAATAAAATTTATTTTATATATTTTTTTATAATATCTTAAATTTATGAATAAAAGAGCACGCAAAATACAAAAAGACAAATAAAATGTTCGAATTGATTCATTTTAAGACTATATTGTATTATAAAGTATTTCTGAAATGTTTTTTTTAATTAGTAGTATTAAAAGGTAAAATTTGGTATCATAACAGAAAAGTCGTAATATACTCCAACATTTTTTCAATAAAAATCTTTTACAATTAAAACTTCCTGAAATCTCCAATATAAATAAACGGCAATGCCCTCCTCCATCTCCATCCACCAGAAGAAGAAAATTCCCACACTTTCTGATTCCAGGAATTGAAAAATGTTATCGCTACCTCCCATAAAATACTTCCTTTTTACTAAACGAGTGTCCAAAATTTGTTGCGATAAAAAAGCTAAACGCCGTGTAATCACCCAAGGTCAACTACTAGTCTTTTGCTAAGCGACATTGAAGCATCTGCCTCCTCTCCCCTCCCCCTGTTTTCCCATTCCTTTGCGGACATAACCACAAACATCTTATCTCTAGGAGGTTCAGGCATGAAATTAGCAAGTTCCCCACAGTCGTTCGTAAACAGGAATAACCAGGTCCACACACTCGTTCGCGAACGACTGTGTGGATCCACACACTCGTTCGTAAACAGGAATAACCAGGTCCACACACTCGTTCACGACCGACTGTGTTGATCCACACACTCGTTCGCGACCGACTGTGTGGATCCACACACTCGTTCGCGAACGACTGTGTGGATCCACACAGTCGTTCGCGAACGAACGACTATTCCAGAAAATGGCGACCCGACTTAGTTCGTTCACTTAGATGACCCGTTCGTTTTGACCCGTTCGTTCGCGAACGACCCACCTCTAATAGCAAAGTACATGTATGAATTTCTCTTAGCGTGTACAAGTGCTGATCGGATCATTATTGATATTCCAGCGTTGATTGAAGAGAAAACGAGCTCTACGTTTAGCGCTATACGTGACCCATAATTCTATTCACCTTCAGCAAACTGAGCGGTCGCGCTTGGAGAAAAATATTTGTATAAATTTAAAAATATTTATCCTAATCAAAAATGTTTGGTGCGTTGAAAGCTCTACCAAACCTTGGACGCAAGAGTTTAGTTCAAACAAGGAATCTCTATGGCTATGTAGGACGACCCAGAGAGCCGCTATCTATTGCTGAAACTTGGGCTCATGGTCTATTCATTGCTCTTGGTATCCTTGCTGTTCCCAGCTATATTTTGTGCCACATCAAAGAATATCGTGGTTTAGACAAGCAAGCAGAAGAATAAATACGTAAATGTTTTTTTAATTAACTTTTTTATACCATTAATTTTGGCAAATATTTTATATTATGTGATTTCACCTTGGTTTGTTCGAAATGATGTCATCTACAAGGATCTTAAAATTGAAGACATCGAATCTTTCATTACCAAATTTTCCAAAAACTCCTTTATTGAAATTTAATATCACGCTAATCCTACAATAGCCTTGCAAATCTAATATGCATATTGCAATAGTAAATATAACTACCATTACCAATTGGTCTTTTCCAATTAAACCACCATAACTCCCTAGCCTTTTCCACAAGGTATCTATCTCTTCACCTACCTGCTAATTCATTTTATTAATTCAATGCTGTTTTCATCATAATCTTCATGCCACTATCACCTCTCTTGGTCTCATGACCAAACTGAAATCGCTGTTTTACACTAGTTTTCAATTTGAGCTCCACAGTCTCTTATTCTGAATAGAAGTGTACTTGCACTGGCACTTAACAAAACTGTCTAAATTCAGTCATTATGTAATTTGCTAGAAAGTTTCTTCAATAATTTTTACAACATTTCAAATTGTGAATCTTTCATTATCTGTTGATTTTCTTAATTATATCCTATTTTGTATTGTGCAATAATAAAAATACTATAATAACAATAAATACTGCACTTTGTATGACTTGTATAAGATAAAAATTGAAGGTAGTTGCTTTCCTTAGAAATGGCTAAAGTCAGTTTAATGATAAATTTTTTTTATGAAGGTAGGGCATTTTTTTATATAATAGGACCTTTTAGACTGCATTCACAGTCAGTTTTATATAATGCATCTTAACATTTTAATGTGTTAGTATTTTAAACCTTATTTTCAGACATTAATGAATTAATACAATGGTACATATTGAATGAATATGTTCCAAATCTTGATATACTCCCTGTTTTCCATAATTTGTCATCTTGTCTTCTGACATTCAAGATTTTTTACAATTACCTGCAAGGCAGTGAAGAGCCGTCTAAGCAGAATTGGTACTTTTTCATTTGCCAGATGGAAGCGAAAAATTGCCAAAGAAATTTGGCAGAAATCTACATTATTTGGCGATATTTCTTTGGTGCCTGGCTTACGGGAAAGTACTGGAGAATTAATTTGTCAATTTTCTTTTGAACATTCCTAGTATTTTGTCTAACAATTCTTTTTCAATTATATAAGAACTTGGATTTATTTATTTCCATTATGCCTTGTAAAGTCTCTTAAATCTTTGCCAACATCATCTAAAAAGATTGATAATTCTTTGTACATAACCATAAATTTGGAAAACGATAGAATTTAAACTATGCTTTATTTCACCTTAACTTGGCAATAATGTAAAAAGCAGGAACTGTGATGCTCCATGTTAAAAAAATGATGGGCTAAAATTACCCATCAAATTTGACTTTAAAATAATTGAAATACACAAAAATTTATCAAATAATATTGTAAATTACAGAAATAGTTTTTTAAAATTGCATGCATTTAAATTTACTCTCAATAGTTTTCCCGTTAGCCAGGTGCCTGTGAAAAATCGCCATACAATGATTTTAAAACAAAAAATTGTTAAATAATGTGGAATTCTTTTAAATTTCTTTGGCAAAATTTTGCTGGCTAACTGAAAAGTACCTTATTCTCAAGTAAGAAGTGATTACCTGTTAAGTATTTTGCAAATAAAGAAAACAAATAAAACCGAAAGGGTAACCGACGGCGGTGAGCCATCGCAATTAATGTGATTATAGATGCTCTGTTTGTCAAAGTTTTTTCACAACTCGCAAATAAGGATTAGAAGATACAATTTAATTCTTTCTGAAGTGAAATATGAGTGGCATCCAAACTGCATGAAAAACAGATCTTGACTGAATTCTAAAGAGAGACTGACTCTAGACTTGCATTAGAAGAGATTTGGTGAAATATTAGAAAAAACCAGATTTGTTTGTCTATTTATAATGACTACATTTATCATCTGATCATTTAACATTTTATATTTTATTCTGCTCTTTGTGGATTAAAGATTTTAGTTCTAAGTAGCAAAAAATATCTAATTGCCTTTGAAATGTGAATTAGTAATACCAATATTTTTAATGAAATTTTAGATATTCTATTTTAGTCAGTATGATATATTTTATGATTTTATTTCAAATAAAGGCAGCTTGTTTTTGACTTGTTGAAATTTATTTTCAAATTACTAAAATGGTTATTCAGATATTTGAAAATTCTCCAAAATTGTAACTTTTTAAGCAACAATTTTTGAATTCTTACATTAAAACAGGGAAGATATTTTAGAATCCCCAAGTATTCCATAACTAATAATTGATTATAATGAATATTGTAAAACAACAGTTGCTTTTAGTTGAATATATATGTAAAATGTACTCGGAATGTCATAGGAGAAATGAAAAATTTTTAAGTTCATATTGGCAACTTTAACAGATTAAATTTTAAAAGGTCCTTTAATCTTACCTGTTTTCATTGTATTTGATTCAGTATTTTAGAGGCAATAAAACTCAAAAAATTAGCATTATGCATGAAAATAGGTATATTATATATATATATTTAAAAATGATGTATATATTTATTATTGAAGTATTTTGATTTCCTGAAAATTCTATAATCTATTCACATGCATAGTGTTTAAGAATTCAAAACTTCTTTAATGTTTAATCATATTGTCATAATCCATATTTCAGAATTTGGTTTTAATTATATGACAGTATTAGTAAAGATTAGTAGGAAAAGCAGAAATACTTGAGTTCAAGCTTATATTCTATAAAAGTGTACTGAGCCAAAAGAAAAGTATTAATTTTTAAAACTTAAAGACATAAGACTAAAACCCAGTTATAAACTTTAAGTATATGTAAAGTAATATAAAACCCAGTAATAACTCTTTAAGATATATGTAGATCCATATCTGAAAAATAACTTCAATTAACAATGTAAATTTTCAAAATCTACTAAAAATTAATAATTAAAAATAACAGAATAGTAACACATGGAAAATAATATTTTATGGGGAGGTGGGAATTCTGATCAATAAATACACCATTTAAAATTTTGCAGTTATACTGCCAAAACTATCTAAATCAAAAACTCTCCTTTTCCTTCTAAATGACTGCATATTCACAACAGCTGTTAAATAAATATATACATTAATATTGTGGGGAAAAAATGTCAAGTTTTATGAATACAACAATCAAACTCTGAATCAAACATTATCTCTGATTTAAGCATGAAAGATATGATATCAGCCAATTTTCAAATGATCTGCTAAATCCTTTAGGGAAGGAATATTTAGTTTATTTTATAATTAAAACTGTCTCAAGTAGCTGGTATGTGGAGATTGAGCTTTGAAAAATAATTAATACTTATTCAAACACAGTTTTATGAAACAATATGCATTTTACTTCATCTATTTTTTAAATTTATTATTTTTATATACATTCCGACATTTTGCTTTAAAGTAAATAATTTTTGCCACAATGCTAGAAGCTGTAATTAAAAAAATTATATTGGCATTTATTTATTACTTTTTCTGAAAAAAAAATTATAAGCTTCGAGTTTAACTTTGTATATCTACAAGACATGAGCCATGCATTTCATAATATATACACAAGCAGTTTCATTTTTTTAATTTTTTTACTGTTTAAAAGGCTGGTGAATCTTCATAAAAAAAAAACTACAGAATCAAATCCAGCATCTTTATCATCACTTTTATTTAAAATTGATTTAGCTGTATCTTCAAAAAATATATCAATTATTTCTTCTTGAGTTTAAACTTTCTGATATCCCGGCATTTTAGCAAGAGATTTCATTAACTGGTGAGCCAAAAGCTTAATATAAATTAAGCATCTACCCTCAAACGCTTTCTGAAGACACCAATATACAGTTATAGTAAGAATGGAAGCAACCAGCACTCACCGTCTTACAATCTTGCTGAGAAAAGGGGAAGGAAAGTAAACAAGTGACATTTCGGTGATTCCGTGGATGGCTGAATGTTCCACTGTGTCGGCCGCATTGGAAGCCAGAAAGTTAATATAGCTTTAAAAGTGCTGTCAAATTTTGTTCAATTAAGTCTAAAAGTATGGAATTGTATTAAGTTCAACTAAATGGAATTCTATTTTATATAAATCAAATTATGTGTGTATATATAAAGAGAATCTACTTAACAAATTCCTAATGTATTCATTCACAACTTCTTTTTCAATATCATATTTTTTATGCATTGTTTTAATAAAATGCTATAATATACGAATCTTTTTGTTTCAGCAATCTTTTTTATATATATAAATATGAGAATTCTTTTAAAATCAATTGAAAATATCAAATTAGGTAGATTAGTTCAAAGTATGGCTATTACTTAGCTGTCTTGTGTCTGTTAATTTTCTTATAGTAAAATCATCTTCATTTATTTGAGGATCAGATTTTTAAACATTAATTGACTTTTACTATTGGAAGATATGATAGTATCCTTTATCTTACCATTTAAATAAGTATATGAAGTGAAATATTACACATTCTTGTTAGTTCTAAAAAATGTATTTTCAGAAAAAGATTGTTGAAATGTTACCAAGAATTGTATTCAGATTATTTCATTCACTGTTTTATTATTAGCATGTGATGTATTTAAAAACTTTATTTCCATTATTGTACCTATCCTTAGCAATTCACAAAATATGATAAAAAAGCTTTTGTTTTGAATAATAACTGCTATATTTTTTTAATGCTCTTATATGTTCATATTTTCAAATTGTTCATTAACATATTTTAAAATAACACACTAACATGCTTTAAAAGAATAAATAATTGTTCTTCATAGCTAGTAATTTGTAATGCAGTTTTTTGGGGAAAAACAGTATATTTATTTTAATTTAATTTGTTATTTCCTTCCTAACTTTTTAACAAATGTAGGAATCAATCCATCTTATATTCTCTGAAATAAATGGGAATGCTGTACTGCTTCTGCATAACAATCCAGACATAAAATCAAATGATGAAATGTAATATGGTAAAGTTTTATATTTTAAAATAAAAAACTCTCTTATAAACAAATATTTCATTTATTTCCAAAGCTCTTGATAAAAAGAATGAAGTGTGATTATCTGTTACACCACAAGCACAATAAAACAAATGGTTTTTAGCTGTTTCACTTCATTATTATTCACTACCTTTCTCACCCTATGTTAATTCAACTACATCAATAACTCAAATTTTGATGAAACTTATTTTTGATGGTTTTATAGATTTAATCTTGAAATATTACTGCTCTATTTCAGAATATGTGGGTTTTACAGCTTTTTAATGTTGAAACTTTCTTAATTTTAATTGATTTGTTCTTTTAATTTACTAATTGTTCTTAGAATAGGTTAAATAAAAAAAAATATTTAAAAAATTAGTTTCATTGCATGCCAACTAATGCTCATTAAATTTTTTATGAGTATATTATGTTATATAGAATTATCTATATAAAAAACTAATCATCTCCTTATAGAAAGATTTTGGAAATAAACATATAGAGTTTTATGCCAAATGGACTGCATTATACATAATTTGTATTAATACCATTCAGACATATATGGAATTTAAAAGATACTTCTCGGAGTTCATTTGATTTTTTAAAGATGGGCAAACTGCCCTTGAGGTTTAACTCTAAAGAATGTTTTGTCTTGCAATTTTCAATGAAGATTTGGTCACAAGACCATTATTAAATGGATGAAAATAATTGTGGCTCCTTCCAATAATATCTAGAATCTTTTATCACTTTTTTCCCCTGTATGTAGTGTTTGTATGCATTTTTATAAAAATAGGTATATTTGTAAAAGTAATCTGTTTTTTTTTTTTCTATTTAGAGCATAAAAAATTTTCATTCAAATTTTATGAAGCTTTTAGAATATGTGACTATAAGTTAAATGTATTAAAAAAAAGTTGCAGTTTCCCTTTTAATAGTTTTCTTTTTCCTCCCAGATAACTATTAGCATAATGAATGGGATTTGTTATGGCAGTAGAATTGAGTGATCCCCCCATGAGATCTACCTTTTTTAACTCTTGATACATTATATAGCATATTCTGAATTATTTTGAGTGTAAATGTAGGTACAAAATAAATCTTAATTAATGATCATGAAGTCATATGCATGAAAACAAACTTTTTATTGCACTTACATATATTATAACTATCTGGATATACAAGATTCTGAATTTTCCTGACTTAAGAAATGGAGTTAATTTAAAAATCAAATCAAAGGAATGTAAAATGAAAAATTAAAAGTTGATCCTGTATCTTATAGATTACTTTTAATTATAAGACTTACTTTATAGATTACTTTAAGGGTGTGAAATTAAACTCTCTAAGTAGCATTTTTAATTGAATAATTTTTGAAATTTTTATTTATTAGTGTTTAACTAACATTTGAAATGATTTTCTTCTTAAAAAAATAATATTAATTATATTAAATCTTATATTTTTATAATATAATAAACAGTATATGCAATATTGAATGCTTGCTTGCTTCTTTAAACTTATGAATTAAAAAAAAAGTATGTATTTTAGTATTTGACTAACCAATTAAAATTTTTCTACAACTCCCTAAAGGAGGTATAAAAGGGAGCACTGAAATATTGTATGTTTTTCTATCATTTTCAAATTTTCACTCCTTAAAATGGGTGGACGGCAATATTTATAACATAGAAATTAATGTCTAATTTATTTTTTGGAATTCTATACTTATATAATAATTTTTTTTTCCAGATGTGTCCTGGAGTTTCCAAATTAAGAAGAAACTATTTGTAGTATTGTGTAACAAATGTTGATTAAATAAATATTTGAAATATTTCATAATTAGTTTTATTGTTAGTCATTGATATAGTCAAAATTAAACTGCATTTATTATATTACTACTGTCATTATTTTCATAAATCAGTTCAAAGAAGAACATTTCTTTTTTGGCAAATTGCAATAGAAATTCTATATTTGCTTATAACTATTATTCAGTTTTAATTATGACCAACTATACTGAACTATAGTATAGGCTGAAATTATAGTATAATTTTGGACTAGAGTAGATTTAAATATTAATTTACTACTTACTTACAAAAAAGGGAGAAACTTTTATGCTATTCAGAAAGATAAATGTTAATCATTGCTTTTTAACTGTATACTGATTTTTATAAATTGAGGGGAAACATAAGTAACAAAAAAAAAACAAAAAAAACTGTATGATTATTCTGATTTCACCCCTTAACATTTCTATTCCAGACTGTAAACATTATCTGTAAATTGTACACAATATTTTAATTGGATATATGTCAACATGGAATGTAATTGTTTTATCTGGTTAATAAAACTCAACATTTCACAATACAAACCAATAACAAAAAAAATGTATATATTCCAAATGTCACTTATTAAAAAATATATATAGATTCAATTTTCAAAATTTCTTATAATGATATGAACTTCAAACATATGTTTAAGACTGAATATATTTACACTTGTGTTTAAAATAATTTGTACCTCAAGAGGAAAAAATAATGCAGTTGTTGCTATATAATCTGTTTTTTTTTTAGGGCCACCTAAGATAATTATTTCTATTAATTACATAGTGGTCATATTGAGACTATATCAATGTATTCAACAAATTTATTTTAAAAGTTCAATTTATTTCAACACTGTTTTTTAAATTCTGTTCAAAATTTCATTTTATTTGACCTTTTTTTCTATTAAAAAAATCACTCCCGAGATGTTTTGCCATTATAATTTTCAATTTAGAAGCACTTAGTAACATTTATTGGCAAAATCCTCAGTCAAATTAGAAAAGGTTTTGGAAGTGGAAACATCTTCAAAGAGCTTATAATTTTATAGATAGCAGAATTTATTCCTTAATCGTCATTGCTATTACCCCCTTTGTTAATACAATTTTACTCGAAGCCAAATAAAAATCTGTACACATTTCTAAAATTTCAACATGTCTCACTATCTTGATGATTAAAATAAGTTATTGTATTTATATTTTTGTAAATAATTTTGATCTCCAGAATACAAAAATAGCTTTGCTTGAAGCATCTTTTTGAACTCATCTTGAAATTCATAATTAAACTTCAACTCCTCTCCCTTATCATGATCAATCTTCTAATTTTGATCCCTGGTTGAAGTTCATGTGCATCAATCACAGTCTACTGATTGTAAGCTGCTTATAATATTTCTAATCACAAAATCTCTATGTGGATGAAAGGACATACATATATATATAGAATCAAAAACATGGCAGTAAAAAAAATTAACATTGAAATAAATTGATGATTGTATGAATATCTCTGCAGTAATATCTCCGAATAAACTTGCATCCTTCATCAGTAGATGGAAAATAAAAATGTTAATTATCAAGTTTAACTAAATTCATAACATCACCACTGTGATGTTTTCAAGGGAAAAAATTATCTACTAATGTTAAGGATGAATGTTAATACTGAACATAAATGGAATTAAATGCCACTTATTGCCATCGTTTAGTATTCAATATAACAATATTTCTTGACTGGTTGTTCACTGTTGAGTGATTCAACAGACATACTAAAAAAAAATGCTCAGAATATTTTGTAAGGCAGAGTGTTAAATCTTAATACAAATTTTACTCATAATTAATGCTTTCAAAATTATCAAGATTTAACATTTTCCCTCAATATCATTAGAATGATAATTTCGTTATATATATATATAACACACAGATGGGTGAAAAAATATGAGCACCCATGGAAAGGGCATTGCCCATCTCAAAGGTGCTCAACGTGCATGTCATTTTGCACTGCAGTCCGCCACCTAGCGGATTTGAAAGGTAAGATATCAGTCGTTCAACAGGTGTTAGAGTTGTCGCATGCGTCTATCGCAAGTTTTGAAAAACGTAATAATGACGGACCTGTCAGAGTTCGAAAAAGGCATGATTGTTGGAATGCTGTGCGCTGGTTTCTCGGTGACGGAAACAGCTAATTATTTGGGATTCGCAAGAAGTACTGTATCAGCCGTAATGACAGCATACACGGAATTCGGAAATGTGGCATCTGTCAAGCACAATAGTGGACGGAAAAGAAAGCTTACCGAGAAATATAAAAGAGTCTTAACCCGCATAGTGACTCGAAAGCGCAAGCATTCGTTATCCCAGATAACGTGTGAGATGAATAATCATCTTCAGAACCCTATTTCAGCAAGAACCGTCCAAAGGGAACTCCATGCTTCGAACATGTATGGAAGAGTTGCAATTCGCAAACCGTTGGTTACAGCACGCCATGCTTTACAGCGACGTCAATGGTGCAAAGCACAGACACTGGACCCCACAACAATGGCAGAAAGTCATCTGGTCTGATGAATCCCCGTTCACCCTTTTCAGACCACTGGGCACGTTTATATGTGGAGAACGCCGAAAGAAGCATTAGCTCCTGAATGCATCGTGCTGACCGTGAAGCACGGAGGTGGTTTCCTTATGGTATGAGGTGCAATATCCTGGCGTGGTGTTGGTCTGCTTGTTATTCCGCATTGGAAAGTTACAGGTGCCCACTATGTCGGTATCCTGGGGGATCAGGTTCATCCATTTGTACATATTATATTTCCTGGAGAATGCCCATTGTATCAAGACGACAACGCTCATATCCGCACTGTTAATCATGCAAGAATGGTTTGCAGAGAATGAGGGAAAAGTAGGTCATCTTGCCTGACCCTTTCAGTCAAATGATTTGAACATTTGCGGGGTATTTGGAGTCAAAACTCCGTGCTCGATTATCTCCATCATCAATGATTTCGGCATTAGAGACCTCTCTCCACGAAGAATGACATAATATCCGAATAGACGTTGTTCATGTCCTCTATGCGTCCATCCCACGTCGCATAAAGTCTGTAATACAGTTAAAGGGGGGGTCCAACCCGCTTTTAATAAAGCTTTTCTCTTTCATAGGTGTTCGTATTATGTTGTCACCCATCTGTGTATTATATATATATATATATATATACACACACAATGGGAAATTTTACTAATTTTTATATGCTTTCCTTTCAAAGTCAAGACATTTGCTACTATGATTCATATTGTAAGCCCAAATTATGTGAAAAAATTATAAACAGGAATCGCTTAAACATCTCACTGCAAGAATAGACCTTATAATTTTAAAAATTTTTCTCTCATTTAAAGTAGTTAAGAATAAAAAATATTAAGAAAAAATATTTTTCTTTATCTGCATGAATTAAAATCATGAATTCTCATAGCTGCCATATAATTAAACTAAATTTTGAAAATTTTATTTGGTTCAAATATTTTTTAGTGCCATAACAATTCAAACAGACAACTCATATTACTCAATTATATTTATTGCAAAAAAAAAGTTGTGCATAGAATAATTTATTACAATTAATTAAATATAGAGAAATTTTCAATAAGTAACAATAAATAATTATCTAAAAAATCATTAATAATCATCTTGCTTTAAAACATGTTGCAGTTCTCTGTACCTTCCAATGCTAAGAGAAAATTATCTTCCCTCCAAAAATAAAAACATGTTTAATTCTTTTGTACTAGAAATACTCATTCCTGATTAAAATGAAATCAGAGGCTTGTAACATGTTTCATTTTCAAGATAATGAAATTCAAGAAAATTCTGTTAAAAAAACTACACATTAAAATATTACAATACAGAAAATATATATTTAAAAAAATTATTTTTATAGATAAATGCAATGTTAAAACAAAATCTAAGGATATTGAGTGACAATTCCATAGTAATTAAAAGGAATGTATGGGGGTTTCAAGATGTATACATTCATACTCAGATCTCATACAAGTAATGACAATGACAAAAAAAATCTTAAAAATATGTAACAGTAATCAAATAGCAAAAACTCAATGATAATTAATTTTTTTAAAAAAAATCAACTTAATTGTTCTCACATAAAAAAAATATGAAAAGCCTAAATTTATTCAGCTAATTCAAGTCAAACACCTATCAATAATTACAAAACAGTTTCAATTTATGAGTTTCAAATTCCATACAAAATTGAAAAATTGTTGCATGAAAATACATTAGCATCATACACACACCCTTTTCTAAAATTCTACAGGTATACAGAATAAACACCTTAAGTAGCAAAACTGAAAACACACATTTCATTTCACACATACATATAAGATAAATTACAAACACTCAGTAAAAAGCCACATATACAGATCAGTATCATTGTAAAAGAGTAGGTAAGAGAGTAACACTGACTACTTGAGAATTTATAATGTTGAGCTAACTAATATTTTTTTTACTAACTATTTCAGTTTTAAGAGTTATATTTTTACTCTATAATTAATGAGACAAAATTTTACATCTAGATATATGAGAAGGCAAAATGTCATATTTCTCAAGATCATGCCGTTTTGGAAAAAGCTGGTTGAGAAATGTAATAGCAGATTAAATAATAAGTATTGGAGATAGTTCCTAGCAATACTTTTGGTAAACTCATAAAAATTCAGCACTGTTTAATAAATAAAACTCAGCTTCTAGCAATTTTTGGGAATCATTTAGAGCTATCTGAAATATTTTTAGAACTTAGGAATAAAATGCAAAAATTCTTTTTGTTGGAAACATTATTTGTGAGTTATAATTTAACAATAGTGAAATACACAAAACTATTAAAAATGCAAGGATTACAAAGTTGTTCACTAATATACAATTATGACAAGACAATCAATATATAGAAGTTAATTAAGGAATATAAAAGAATATTATAAAATATCTTAAACTTTCAGAATAATATCTTGATACGACAAAAAAGAATGTGCCATTAATAGTTATTGTGGTTTAAAATGTGTTCAACATAAATATTCATTCCTGTTATTCTAAAAAAATTCTAAATAAGAGCTGCAATGATTCTCTCAAAAATGTTGTTCTTTAGCACAAATAAAAAAGTTTTAAGATTGAATAATTTTTTCTTCTTTAAATGTATGAAAAAACACTGAAAAAATCGTTAAAATTTTTCAAATTTCAAAAAAGAGATGAAGTGTTTCTATAAATCTTACAAGAATTTTAATATATATTTCAAGACGAATTGTGTGATTAAATTGATGCTTACATAAGGATTATATGAAGAAATAACTCAGTAAAATGACATGCAGAAGAGAACTCCTCATTAATATACAATAATACAAAAAAATCACAATTTGAATTAAAAAGAAAAAATTAAACTTACACTATAATTGGATTGTTTTAAACTTGAATAAATATGTCCTTATATTTTCTTTGTGAAAATTATAGATATTTAGAATTCAAAATTTTAATTAACTTCAAATAATTAATATTTAATAGAAATGCAAATATTTTGAGCCCCAGCACAAAAACCATGTACACCTATTTTAATTGTAGTTCAAAATGTGCAAATGAAGAATTAGGCATTCAATTTACAAATTTATGTCAAATATTAAAATTAGCATGAAGCAGAGATAAAATTTTTTAATTTCTTAATACAAGACTAAGGAAAACTGATACTTTCCTATTGGTAAACTAGATATAATTTTTTTAATTAAAAACAAATATTGAATACAGAGTAACTTAACATTTCAAATGGAATATATTAAATTGGAATGTCAAAAAAAAAAGTGTTGCAGGACTTGAATTCTTCCCACTAAATCTTAGTTTCAAGTAGACAATTCACCTTATAAATATAGCAAGCCTCTCCATAACCATCTCATCTTTGGCAGTTTATGACTAAAAATTTCTTAAAACCATGAAATGGTCTAAAATAACCAAAATTATCACATAAATAGATCTCTTAAATGTTAAGAGTTTTAAATTGGCCGTAATGGAATGGTGAAAAAATGATAAATATAACTCTATATAATAAAAAGCAAAACTAAAACTGTCACAGTGTCAATTATATAACTAAAAGACTAAGCATGTACACAAATATAAATGTTTTTTTTTTTTTTTACAATATATCACATGTCATTCTGCCTTTCACTCTATATGATATAACTGTTGCAAATGCTACTCCCATTGTTTGACCCCAATTCTTCATGCATGGAATGCTTTAGGAGGTTTGGAACCGACAGGTCTTGTCCGTTTACGACTCTCAGGGTGAACTGAATTTGAGCATGGCAATACAATATGGTTAGGTACAGAGAAGTGGTTGTATTTCCTTTTAATACCAAAAGGAATACCAGGTATCCTGAAAGATTCCTCTGGTTCATCAACACAGAATACAGCTGTGGCTGATACTCCGGCTTTGGGAGAATGCTCCTTCCACATCTGAGGAATGTTATTCCCCCCTCGGAGCATCCATAGATCCCTATCTTCTGAAAGACGACGTTGCAATTTGGTTAACCGCTGCGCTGATTTCAACTCATCTTCAGAGCAGCAGCGAGTCAAAGGATCTGAAGGTAAGTTTTTTAATCTTTCATTATCTTGCATACTACAGCTTCTTCTAAATGAGATTATACCATCTTTAATCTGTCCATTCCGTGAAGTAAATGCCCATACTTCACCATTGACCAATGGATCATTTTTATCAGAATTCTCCACTCCCTCGATGGCATCGCACATATTTTGATTATTCTCACAACTTTCTGGCATGCTTTGAGGAATTATGCAGACCTCATGAACCCTATTGTCATCATCTATGAGTGTATTATTATTGTCTTCCTCAAGTTCTTCAAGCTGATCTTTGGACAAAAATAAATTGCTTAAACTTCCACTGTCTTCACGACTACCCAATCCTTTGTTGACAGACGGCTCAATTTGTACTGTGCACATCGTAGATGGTTCTTCATTTTCCTCTAGAGTATGAAGTGACTGCTCTGAAACAGAACGATGTTTCCAACTTACAATGGCAGACCCAGAAGATATTTCAGATTCTAAAATGGGTGACAGCAATGGTGCTGGGGATGGGCTTCTGATATGCCTTCTGGGAAGACCTATGAGTAAACAATGCAATATTACCACTTAGATATTGCCTTTATTGGTTAAAAAGGCTTCAAAAATAAAATACTTCAATAAAAAGAAAATGCTATTAGTTTGGCATGAAATTAAACAAGTTTCCCCCTGCAGTACTTTCAAAATAGGAACAAATAACAGCATTATAACAATTAGTGATTATAACAAATAAGATGCATTGATCTTATATACTTTTTAAAATTTGCAGTTACAGATGCTTGAAGAAATCAAAATAGAAAAATTTTATAACATATTATTACCATGAGAATAAGTTTGATTGTGAGCTGTAGATGAAGCAGAATCATGATTTTCATTATCATTTGAGCTATCTTCATCCTTATATTCAATTTCCTTTTGAGAGATTTCTTTCTTTGATTGGTGTTCCTGTAATTTAACATTATAATTATTTATATTTAAGTCACTTAAATTAACAATATTGAAATATTAAAAAATTTTAAACAAAGAAAAATTTATTATGCACACTTTTTCTATATTGAGACATAATTTATTATTATTAAGCCTAAGAACTACTCATATATATAACATGATATTTACAATAAAAGAGCATCCATAAAAACTTTTAAGTTTAAAAAGCAAACACATTTAAATTAAGACTGCTGAGATATTTTACATTTTATAATAATCATACAGAAGTATAAGGAATAAATAAAGCATCCATGTTATGTAATTGTAAAAGTAACATTCTTCATTCTTTCCCTTACAAAAAATCATTTGTAAAAATAAAGAAAAATACTTTTAATCTATTTAATCTTTTACCATCCACAAAAACGATTAAATGTAACCCTATAAAAAATGGGCCTAAAATTCAGTTTTCTTCAGAATTGGTTATCTCTACTTATGAATATGGATTCAAAACCAGACACTCAAATACACCAAGTAACTGAATAGTAAAACTGTGAAACTTTGCTAACAGGGCTTACAGCTAATAATGTTGACATTGAATTAATTTGAGTTTCATTAATTTGAATTTTATATAATAGTTTTAAACAAGATAAAAATACTACAAAATGAATGTGTTTAATTTAACAATAGTATTTTTAGAGTTTTTGTATAAGTTTATTTATTTATAACACTAGCCGCCTTTGGCGACCAGTCGGTTCGCCAGTATTAATGCTCGCTAATATTTTATGTAGCTGTGTCTCATAACAGGTTTTTCACCAAAATATTTTTAAACCAAACTAATTTTGATAGTCTTGTAATTCATTTATAGTATTATTTATTATTATTTTCTTCAGATGATCTGTTCACTGTACTACTAATCTTTCTCTTTCTATCTGAGCAATGATTGTCCCGGAATTGATATTTTACTTCAATGGTGGAGGGAAAGGTCTAAAATTCTGTTTTTATAGGATAATGAGATTCAAATGTCCATAAATGTAAACACACTAAACAAATAAAGACACAATTGGTTTCCAAGAGATGCAAAAGCTTAAAAACAGCTTGGAAAATGCCTCGCACAGACAAAATAATGGTGACACACACACACCCTTTTTTTATTTTCTTTCTTTTTTTTCTATCCTTTTTTTTCCATCTCTACTATTCTTTCTACAAACCCTTTTTTGCTTTTTGTTATTACTTTTTTTCTTCCCTGCCCAGACTTTATTTTGAGCAGGCATAGATTAAATATTCATACAGGCTAATAATAAAAGCAACTATTTTCTTTCTTTTTTAAACATCCCGTTATCTATAAATGAGAACCAACTGACTACGGGTATTTCTTTCTAAACACAAATCATAATTTATTACTTCCTGCTATCTAACTCAGTTGGTGTGGGGGGAAGGAAATGAAAATTTTTGGCGGGAAAGTAAGAAAAGTGTCGTTTTAACTATTTTCCATGCAGTTTTTTAATTTTTTCTCTCCATCAGAACCATCCTCGTGCCTTAACGAAAATATTTTTATAAAATTAGCCAAATCGGTCAAGCCGTTCTCCAGTTTTGTGCTTAGCAACGCATTTCGAGTTGCATTTTTATTAATATAGATTATTTATTTATTTATTTATAAACTTATGCACAAAAAAATATGTTTGAGTATAAAAATATAGCTAGATTATTATAGCATTTATCTCAAGAGATAAAATTCCAAACAAGTTGAAATCAGCTTTTTCATAGAAATGTGTCACACCTGAAGATGAGATGGTACAAAAAGGAGGAACAAGATAGTGTTTATCATCTTAAAGGTATTAAAAGAGTCAACCATTAATTTCAGATCAATACTATAAATGACAAAATGCAATTATATTTAGTAATTTTTGGTAAGATAGCTTCTTTAACTTTTGAATGTATATTTTTCTGCAATATATATATATATATATATATATATATATATATATATTTAGCTAATATATCCTTTATACAAAAAATGATTGATAAAATACAATTTATCTAAAATTAAAATAAAATACAATTTATTTTAACACACACACACACCCCTACACACACGGGTTTAACTTGTTTATTAAATTTTATTTATTCAACACTTTTTGTTTTTTTAGTTATATTCTATAATGTTAGTTTGGATGACTTCAAAATGGATTTAATTCAAAAGTCTATACATTTAGTGTTTAATTCATATACTGTATTTTGTTTAAATAAAACAAATTTTAGAGTAAGTTGAATTTTTTTTATATGAATATTCGCAGATAAGAATACAAATTTAATTCAAAAATGCTCTTCATACTCAGGGAGATCTGGTATATGGGGATTCATTAAAATATTCATAGTGAAAAATCAGTTCCATTTAGATAGATTTTTGGGAAATATAACAGAAATTCTTTAAAATATTGCTTAGTTCTTAATTAAAACTTAAAAAATATATTATGTCATAAACATTTCTATCTTTAGAATGAATGTAAAATTTATTAATTCTAGATTTTTTAAAAAAAAATCTGCCCTGTAGTACAGAAGCACATATCTGATTTTATTGATGGTATAGATGATTATAAATATGGAATTTAATTTCAAATAATCATATCTTACCTCTTTTTTCCCATCTTTATTTTTAGCAGGCTTTTGTCGGACATGGAGTGGTTCTAAATAATGCCTGCGCCGTTGAGGACTGCCTATATACACATTTCCAATATAATTTTCAAGGGGACATTCCTCTCCATCATTTGCAATAGCACAATTATTTTCAGCAACAGGTGGCATAATTGATTTTTTATTATCAAGTGGCTTACTGGAAGCAAAACAAAACTATTGACATATTTCTACTATAGTAACAACACAATTTTGAACACTATCCTTCTTAAGTTTACTGTTAAAATTAACATTTTAATAAAACATATAAACAAAAGTCGATTTTTATTTCAGCCATTGTCACTTCACAATTGCAGATCAATATTATATAAAAATGTTCAAGCAAAAATGCAATACAAAATTTTAGATCAGAGAATTATATTAAGATTTTCCTTCAGTTTAATAAATTAAAACTCTAGAACTGATGTATGTTTCCAAAAATTAAATTTCAGGTTGTAGATAAACAAACAAACAAACAAAAAAGTAGAATTTCAATTTTATTACTGTTTTTTAAAATGAAAAAAATAATTTGTATTATATATTTAAAAATTAATTCTTAATTGTTTAAAAAATTAAATTTTATAAAAAAATAATCTATTTTACATATCCTAGAAAACCTTTTAGAAATTCCATAAAAAAATACATTAAATCCTCCATAGTAGGACATTTTAGCAAAGAAAGTCGAT
Source organism: Argiope argentata (assembly GCA_026289955.1). Taxonomy (NCBI): domain Eukaryota; kingdom Metazoa; phylum Arthropoda; class Arachnida; order Araneae; family Araneidae; genus Argiope; species Argiope argentata. The sequence continues at coordinate 1,809,977 of JAOUZG010028934.1, read as the reverse complement.
ATCTTAAAAATGAGCCTTAATTACAAACATTTGTATAATACGGTTAAACACAGATTTTATATTTATTTAAAAAGAAAGAAAACTAGATTTAAAACTAGATTCAATTGATATAAAATTTCCAAACTTAGCTTTGAATTTAAATCTAATTTAAAATCTTTTAACCCTATTTTTAAAATAATATATTCTCTAAGCTTAATCTACAGATTGAAAGCATAGAAAAAAAAATGCAGAATTAGCTGATCCCTGTGCTCTATAGTCTAACCTTCAAAATACAATAGATTCTCAGTTACATTAGAGATCCAGTCAGACTTACAATTGAGGAAAAAAAAGGTCAGGATTAGCAATCCATTTTCTACATTATGTCAAGGTCATTGACACATAATTGCAATTAATTGTTTTTCCCTTAATGCACCTCATTTTAGAAAAAAATGCCAAAATACTAAAGTAGTTCAAACTGATGCAGTGTCGGATGATTAAGAATTTATTGTATATTATAATGTAAGAAAATATATCATGCTCACAATTATGGAATACAACATTATATGCATTTAAACCTTCACAAAGAGGTAAATTGTTAAAGAACTCTGCGAAATAAAATTTTGAAAAATGCATACTTAACAATACGAAAATGCAAATAAATTTCCTGTATATAAAAATGTATATTTCAGTAAATATGTATTGTAAAAATTCTCTTTTATTTCTAACTGATCTCCTCTGAATCATTTCATTTCAGTTTCATTTACTCACTGTTCTCTTTCATATATATGGAAAAATTAATAATTCTGCTAATTCATTTAATTTAGGGAGGAGAATAGTTTTAAATCATAATAAATACAGAATTAAGCCATACTCATGAAACTATACTAACAGATGCAGCTTAATTTTATTTAAAAAATAAGCTAATCATTACTATCAACAAAAAAGAAAATTTTCTTTGCCATGCCAGTGTGTATCTTAATGTTTTTTACAGATATTTAGATTTCATATAATATACCTCTGTTGAGCACTCTCTTGCATTTCCCATTCTTCTGTTTCCTCCCCTTTGCCATTTTCTTGGGATTTTGGAGAAATTTGATTGGCCTAAAATTTTGTGAACATTAGTAAAATAAAAATAAAACTAAAAAAATTTCAGATAAATTTCACGAACTTTTTGAATAAACATTTGCTTTTATTTCAAAATGAAGTATTCCAAATACTATATATTCTGTACCGTATTTTCATTATTCAATTGCAAATTTTTTTGAAGTTTATAGTTTAAAACAACTTTGATTATTAATGGCAAAAATTCCATATTCTGTCTCTTAAAGAGATAAGGAAAAAAGAGTTTGCTAATTTAAAGATTTCATGACAATCATGTGTAATTTTTATTAAATTAATAGCAATTTTTTATTTTTTTAAACAAGGTTATTTGGATTTAAATGGTTTTATTTTTTGATCACACACATATGAAATAACATTTATAGTTATTATTAAACAGTACATGTGATTTAAAAAAATAGATAAATTAAACAATTTCCATTAGATCTTTCCCACAGCTGAAATGCCTTCCTTAGTAGCTTATTATTTTCTTCCAAGTTTTATTTGCCTTTTATCACTTTAATGACATATATTTTTATAAGATTTTTTCCCCTTTTTAATTAATATCAAGGAAGTATTAGTATTTTCAGATCAATGACATAATGCCCTTTAAATTAAGGAGTAGTAGTTTTAGATGAAGAATATATAGATCAAATTATGTTTCTTGTCAGCAATTTATATATAAAAAAAAATTAATTACAAGAGAATTGCTTTAAAAGAATATTTTTTACACAGAAAAGAAACATTTACATTTATATTAAATAAAAATACTTCTCCCCCCATTTAAATATCAAATATTTTATAAACTGAAATCTTTATAAGTAATATTTACTTTTGGGATTAATGATAAGTAAAAGATATTACACACCTTTTTGGACTTGAAATGTTGGACCAACTGAAAATGGCAATTAAATTTTGGTTTAGAGTTACTCTTCTCATTTTTATTTGTTGTTACTGGAGCTGGGTCCCGCTTATGTACAATATAATCATATGTAGAGAAATTTTGGCACACTAAAAATATATTTTATGATTAAAAATTTTTTTTAATGTGGAGGCTAATCAAAATCAAGTTGACAATATACAAAAGGATAAGAGTTCCGAAAATGTAAATTCTATGCATGCAAAATTTAGTTCATAATTATAGAATGAAAAATAAAAATAAATAAAGTTTAATATTTGTTTAATAATAAAGAAAATCTTGAAAATAAGAAATTTGAACAATTCTATTTCCATCAAAAAATGAATGCAATCACAATTTATAATCAAAATACCAGATTTTTATCCCATCCCATCCCATTTTGCAGTCTTTTCTTTAAGTTACAGCATTCAAATTATGTTTATAAATTAAAATTGTTAAATCAACTGGCATGCTTTTGAAAATGAAATAGTGGAAACAAAGCTCCAGCTGCCATATATTTCAGGCAATAAAAATATTTGGTGCTTTCCCGTTAGCCAGGCAAAAGTGAAAATTTACCAAATAATGAAGAATTCCGCTGAATTTCTTTGGCAATTTTCGCTTGTGTCCGGCCAATGGAAAAGTATCGAATATTTATTTCTGGTAACAATTAGACATCTTTTTACAGTGAGAAGCAAATATTTAAAATGGGCAGATGGAATTCTAGATAAATAACATTATGAGTTACATAATACTTTTATTTGGAGAATTTTAAAAAAGTGTACCCATTTTTATAGATTGCAATAAAGATCCAATAATCTAAAAAAAAAAGTTTTTAAAAAATAAAATAGCTAACAACCAACTGAGATTCTTTGAAATCTGTATATAGTGTACAAGTTTATAAATTGTAAACTGTCTTTTTTTAACATTAGTATACCAAGAATTGACTTTTAATTTTTTTTAATGAAATAACATTTTTCTTCAATTATTTAACAACTTGCATCAAATTGGCGCCTATTTAATCCAAAAATTGATATTTACTGTATTTTGCTTTGAAATCAAACATAAGAAACAAAAAATGCTGGATAACTTGAAAGATAAATTTTATGTTACTTATATAATACTTTCCCAACCTCTCATTCTTTGTAAGAATATTAAGAGTATAAATATACTCACTCAAAAATATATGAAATCCCAATAAGTGACCCAGGAGAGAAATGGCTAATAATGAGAGAGCAGCAGTAATGAACACAATGCAGATCCAAAGAGTACCTGGAACTTTTAGACCTAAGATAGTATGTTTCCCTTTAAAAAAATAATATATAGCATTAAAAGAAACAAATATTATAGATTTAAGCATAAATAAAGAAATCAATTCAGTTACTTATAAAGATCAGTAGTTCCAGCCTTTTGACAAGTCAGAAATTAGAGTACTTTCTGTACAGTTAATGCATATTAATGGATAGAGGAGCAATTAAGTATTACAATACATTAGGTGATGTAAGAATAACAACACTTCAACATATTATATATAAATCAAAATATCATAGTGTTATTCATCACAAATTTCAAGTAGTAGCATGTTTATTTATCTAAAACTATTTGCTACTAATTCCGAGAGATGATTATATTTTGTAATTATGTATACATATTAAGAAACCATGTTTTATATTTGAAGTTCCAAGCACTAGTTCAAAAACAGAGGCATGATAAGTGGTACCACTAATAAAAAAATAAAAAGAATAAAATTTTAAAATTTACTCAACATAAAACTTCAATTTAAATAATCTTTATACAAAAATTTCACTTCAACAAGAATGTCAACAGTCATAAAGCCAGTTTTAACTATCCCAAAATTTTAAACTGAATTAACTTCTAAATTACTTTAGATATAACCACAAAACTTTCATTAAAAATATTTTTTAAAAATTAATGACAATTAAATGAATTTCCTTAAATGTCATCCCTAGTAAAATAAAATAAAAATAAAATTTTTGGAGGGAGGGGGGAGGAATCCTTCCTTAAAATTAATTTGAACATTACCAAAAATATTATGTCACATTTTTTACCATTGAACTAGAAAGTTTAAAAAGTGTTTTCATGTTGAAAACTACTTCTATAGAAATAACCAATTTCCATGACAAATATTAGTTTTGAAAATAAAAATATGACATAAGTTTGAATATGATGGGTTGAATTGCAAAAAAGTCGTGTACAATTTCCATTTTAGTGATGGACACAAATAGTAATGGCTCTTAGAAGTTATTTCAGTTCAAAATTATAAGCCAATAAAAAATTTCACAGAACATAGAAAGATGAGATACCTATAAGTGTAATATTAGATACTGGAAATGGTTCAGAAGTTGATGACAGAAGAGACCAAACAGTTGTGTAGTTGTTTTCTACAGATGGAGTGGTCAGGACATGAAAAAAACCTGTAAAATGAGGAAGAAATATTCAATCAAACATATCAAATTAAAAAAATAAGAAAATCAATCTAATAACTTGCATGGATTTACAAGAAAATTGTTTAACATGAACATTAGCAGTTTCCAACAGCATCCACACAGATTCAACCTCTTTGTTCATGCAAATGGATGACAAGTTTAACAATAGCATTTACATTCTTATAGTATACGAAAATAATATAATCAAGATTATAGTGATAAGCAAAATAGTAGCAAAAAAAATTTCATGATTTTTCTTTCTCATTATTACATAATTCAAAACTTTTTTTTAAAAAAAAGGTATTTTAAATAACTAAGGTTATTTTTTTGATAATTTTTAGAGAAACTTATTCTTGCTCCTTATAATTGCAATCAATTCAGTCAAGATATCAAGTTGTACAATATATTAAAAGAGTGAAGAAATTTACAGGGTCATTTAAAGTTCTTCAAAAATAACTTTAATTCCTGGATTAATTATATCAGCTCATATAGAAAGAAAAATTCTGATAAAGAACTGGAAAAATACTGGAAAGACTAGAATAGCAAAACTACTAATGAAATTTAAATTCACATTCTAGAACTTTTTTTTTAATAAAGTATTCTCAAATATTACTATGATGAAATAAGAATAACTTTACACAATTGACCAATTTAATTTTTGGAAGAAAATTTATGAAAATAAAATGTCTGTAATGGCTAAGACTTTTCTCAAAAGTATTCAAGACTCTTCTTTTTGTAATATACAATAAATAAATAATTTATTTTGGCTTTGATTTCTTATAAATGTTCTGAGATCCATGAACTGGCAATTAATATACAAAATGAAAATATCCGTCTGTTCTGCAAAAACTGTTTTCTAAAGTATAAATAGAAATGACACCTTTGAAAACAATTGCTATTAAAAACATTTTTCAGAACGATAATGTCTTTGAATGCAACTGTATGAAAAAAATAGAGGGGGGGGGGGGAGAGATTCAACTTATCAGTTATTAAAAAATTGAATAGATTGAATGTGGAATAATTAATATATGAATTACAAATATATTCAATTAAACTTTTCACTATTTTAAATTATTTATATTTGATGGGAAGCTACGGATATTAAACTGTAAAACTTCCTAAACAAAAATACTAATAAATTATATATCAATTAAAAATTATTAATGAAGTATTTTGAGATTAATTAATGATTAAAAAAGCTTACTTTTATTATAAAACATCCATGAAGATCCATCAAAATATGCCACAATTAGAGCTAATGCAGTCATAAATATTATAAGACTTCCAAAAAGTGCTGAACTAACACACATTATAAAAAGCCTGAAATATAAAACAAATTTAATAAGGGTAATAAATTTCATAGAATTAAACCAAAGTAAATAATTACACCATTTCATTTTTTTAATAATAATATTCTGATCTTTTTGGCAACTTCCAATTTTTTTAACATTATACAAAATAAATCCCATAGGTATTTCTTTATAATCTGATTCATTTATAAAACCATTAAAAATTATAAAATCAAATTCTTAATTTTAAGTGATAATCAAATACTAAAAATGATGAAACACCCCATGTTTACATTGTAATTATTATAAGAAGCTGCAATTGATACTAGTCATTTAGTTTCAGAATTAATAAAATGTATAAGCAAACTTATAGTATTTTAAAATTTTCAAAACTAAAAGCACACAATGAGTAATTTAGACCTCATTCTATATTTGATCTGCATTATCTTTGTAACTTTTTAGTAAGTTAACCTAAAATTAATTTTTTATTGAAAAAAAAGACTTTTATAAAAATTTTAAATTGAGAACTTTTGAACTTAACAATGCTGTTCAAACAAAATCCTTCCTATAAAAATAATGTGAACATAGTAATTTTATATTTTCTTTTTAGATCTTTTATCATTGCTCAAGAAAGTTTAAGTCAGCTTAAGTGTAAAAGGCAATATTCAGGTAAATAATAATGTAATAATAATTCAATAGGCAGGTAATAATAATTCAATAAAAATATGACCTTCAGCTAAATATAATGGTTTAGGGGGAAAAAATGGAAGAGGAAAAATCTAAAAGAGAAGGCTAAAAATGATCTTCAATCCTCCAAAGTTTTTAATGTATTTTTGTATGCAGGTTTGCTTTCTGGCTTCAATTTGATGTATCAAAATGTTTCATATTTAAATTTTATGTTTCTTTTCTTTTCTTTCTTTTTCTTTTACAATTCTAATTAGTTTATATCAATATAATGCAGCAGAATATATTCTGAATAAGAAATAAATTCTTACATAAAAGTTACTGCTTTCAAATGTCCAAAAAATTAAATGCATTTCTAATATAAAAGTCACTTCAAATAAATGTGTAGTCAAAGGGTTAAACAGACCATTGCATAAACAAGACGTAAATATAATGTTAAAGTCCTAAAGATACTTTTTTTTTCTATGTAGTCTTTATTCTGGTTGTATACATCAATATATATAATTATTTCCATTACTGTAAAAATTAGCTTCAAACCATATAATTCCATTTTTTTAAAAATTAGAAATAAATTTATAAAGCTTAAAACATAAAAAAATAGAATCTAACAGTCAAACTATATATTTTCAATTATGATAACTTGCATTCTTTGCATATCTCAGCAACTTGCTTTGGACACCATTTTAAAACTTTCCCTACAACATTCTTTGCAAAGATTTTATATACATTAACGTTAGAAACTCAGGTTTAAATATATGCAATGCATTTAAATGTCAGAAAACCAGAGCATTTAAATAAATAGTGAAGTATTGTATCTGTTCAAAAATATCTAATAGTGCATCACAAAAAAAAAAAAAAAAGGTCTTCAAAAAAATAATGATATACTAAAAAATATACTTAAGCTTTACAAGAAAATAAGAAAACAGCTCATAACAAGTTCTAATGATATTAGTGCAGTTGGAAATAAACTATGAAAATTCTGAATTCTGGAAATGTATTAATATTACTGTGTATTATGCCATTTTGTAGAATATAAATATTTAAAAATAATAGTGTAAAAATACTTTCCACTCAGTAGGAGACACCTGTTTGACCATTATGACATCTGGTCAGCTGTGGGGTAAACTGCATGACTCTCTCCTTGTAATTTCTCTACACGGGGTCCCCCCCCATTTTATCATTTAGACTGAATAGAATTGACTATAGACTGACTATAGAATCATAATGAACCACATGTACGTTTTCTGACTTTCCAAAGAAATGAATCGTATTTTAAAAGAGGAAGAGTGTGAAAACCTTCAGATGTAAATTTTTCTATATAGTGGAGGGTCAGCTACAAGGATGGATCATTATTGAACCTTTCCATGGTCAACTGGAGATCAGTAGGGATATTTCTGACTAATAATTGTGTAACCAGGATCTCAAGTTCACCAATGTGAAAATAAGCGGTGGAATTTTGACAGAAGATAAAATGCAAGATTTAGGTGGAGAGAAGGAGATATACTGGAGAGTTCTAGAGAGACTTTGTAATTTCAAAGTCTTGGGAGGATCGGTGTTCTGTGAGAGAGAAGCTTTGGCTAAAAACCCTTCCACCTGATGATTATCAATAGATTCCTTGAACTACTTGTGTAGAAGCTGGATGCACTAAAGGCCAGTTAGCTTTTCTTGTGGGGTTATTGCTCAGAAATCAATAGACTCACTATTCATTATAACTTAACTGAGATTTAAATACTATCAATCATATTAACCTAGATGAGAATGAGTTATTTTTATGTATATAAGGCTGTAAATAAAGCATTTGAGTTTAAACAATACCCTCTTATTTGATTGAACAGGATAGAGTCATTACAACAGTCTTGAGATCCTAAATTAGTTTAAAATGTGTAAAAATTTCTTCTCAAAGTTATTTTTCCCTTACAAAATATGTTTTGCCCAGTGGGGGCATTTAGACCTATCTGCCCATCCTCCAAAAAAAGGCAATATTTCTGCTTTGTATGATTTTGTATCCAAAAATAATTTTACACTTTCCAATTTTTTATAAAATGTAATTGTTGAAAAAATAATGAAAATAATCTTAATATTTTAAAGAATTTATTTTCGAAAAAATATAAAGTATTGGGACAAAAATGGATATTTGATAAGTCAAGAAAGCATTTCATAAATTTTTGGATAATGATATACATTTAAAAAGATAAAAAATTATATACATTAATGATATCAGCAGGAAACTTGCCTGTAATTTCTTCCACCAACACAATTATTCAACCATTTGCAGTGATGATCAAACTCACTCACACATTTGTTACATGCACTACAATGCTTCGATTTTTTACCACTAGAGTTAAAAAAAACATAATAAATTAAAACTAATAATTATAAAATATATGCAATAAATAATATCAAACAGCCAATTTACATGATCCTTTAATATGCAAACCACTTAAATTTCATTTTCTCTCTAGAAATATATAGCAGTCCATTTCTCCCTGACAAAAATGAATCATCGGCAATTATCATTACACATTATATAAAAAATATTGGGATTGATGCTTCACACTCATTGATTTAACTATGTAGACAATGAAATTTTTACCAAAACCGACAATGTAGACAATGAAAAACTACGTAGACAATGAAATTTTTACCAAAACAATAAGCACAGGGTTAGCAAAAAAAAGTTATCCACTTCAAAAAACATTCTATTGGTCCAAATAAGATAAAATTTGAACCAAAGACTATTCGGACGATGCATTTTACATTTATCAATTAAAAAAATATTAGCCCAAAAATTCACCAATAGATGGCTTGATAACATTTATTTGTATATATTTAAAATGTGAAACATAATATGCATTACAGCACATGCCTACTTTCATTTTTTTTAGGGTTAAAAGAACGCAGATCCATGCACAGACATTAGTTTCTTTGCTTTTCGTTATAACTACAATGCAAGAAAAAGTGTTACTAGTGACATTATTCAACCAGAACCAACACAACTCTTTTGAGCTCTAAAGAAATTTTGTTGCTTGAAGCAGATATTGAAGGGTCCAATGTCTTCAGACATGCTAAACAAGATAATACAAAAATGTGAAAGGTAAAGAGAAGAAAGGGGGAAAAAAAGAAAGAAAGGTAACTTGGCATTTATCTAAATAGAGGATGAAAGAAATCTTGTCTTTCATTTAAAAAATGTTGCAACTGCATTTGGTTAAACCCAGCAGTCAGCTGATGCATAATAGTGAGAGTCAGCCAGTTGTTTCCCATGTTTTAGATATACTGTATTCAACTGTATGAAAAAACATACAGCAGATTTTAAGCTTCTACCCATACAAAATCAAGTCTGTGTACCTGTTTCAGGACAAGGACTTAGAGCTCCATAGAGCTTTTTGCATTTCAGTTTCTTGCTTAAATGGTGGTTGACGAAATTTGGCCATGAAACATTCTGTGGAGTGATAATCTCACTTTTGCCTCAATGGGTAATTTAACACCTACAATTATCAAATTTTGGCAGAGGGAAAACCCTCATGTTATCTAATAACAATTCTTGCATTTTCAAGAAGTGGCAGTATGATGTGGTTTTACAGCTAACTTTATCATTGGACCCTTCTTTGTCCCATTAGAAGGCAGATTTTATCATTGAACCACATTTCTTTGAAGATTTAATTTCAAATAAAATTCAAACTCATTCAGTTACAGGACAATGGTACCATGATATGCTGAGGGGGTTTGTAATCCCAACTCTTCTACCAGCATGGATAGCTTCAAAACATTCTTTTCATACAGGATGGTGCACTAGATCTAATTGATCATTGTGTGAAAAGATTTTTATACAGCATTTCACAGAAGCAAGAATTATTAGTCATCATTTCCCAATAGATTGACCTCCTCCCTCGCCGAACATCATCCCTTCTGACTTTTAGTTGCAGAGTTATTTGAAGGGAAATATCCAACATCAAAGACCATTATATCTACTAGATCTGAAGGACAACATATGACACCATATTCAAAATATTCTGACAAACTACCTCAGGTCATCAACAGAAAATATGGTTCTTTTAATTTTACTTTATTTAACAATCATAAACTAAATTAAATGCTTTTATGTGTATCACAGCACTGGCTCATGGTTAATTTCTGTAATAATTCTTTATTTCATAAATATAAAGCACAACATCCCAATAATCTCTCACAACATTAAGAAATATAATACTACTGCTTCATTAGTATTTCAATTTCTTGAAAAAAGTTTAAAAACAAAGTTTGGATTTAAGAAATATGAAAGTAGTTAGTGAAAATTAACATAACTATTTGTTTCTTGTTAAAATTTGGGATTTTTTTTTCTAAACTCTTTAAATTTATTCAATTTTCTCACAAATGTCATCCCCAAATAATAAGATTTTGAAGCTAAAATAAAAAATTTTTTTTGCTTGTTAAACAGAAGCATTAGTTTGATTTTCAATTACAGTAACTTGTTTTTCCAAAAGGAATTAAGAAACTACAATAATACCTTTTTTTATGTCACTGACAGCTGCTTCTTTAGAACTCAGTTCCTCAAAAAATATGCAATTAATTTGTATCCACTGATGTTAATATTGTTATGAATTTTATGTAAATTAGGTGCAAATATTTTAAATACATATGAATTGTCAAGTAAATATTTGTAAGTAGTTTAAATGTATAAAAATTATTTGCAATAGAATCTCGCATAAGCAAGAAAAGACGGTTCTAAGGGGATTTACAACATATCATTATATTTGAGTAATTTGGGATGGAGTATTTGCGACATTATGAAGAGTGACAGTTTTTATTACATGCTAAAATGTGCAGTAGAAACTAAGATATAAAGATTTGTTCCTAGAGAATAATGAAATTTCTAGACTTTGTGTTTGCCCCGCCCACTTTAGTGGGACGTTATTTAAAAGGCTTGGTGTCCGACCCAGAAATTTCCGAAGATATCAAAACAGATATTGAATGCCAGATTCTTCTTCATGTTCATCACTTACCAGAGATTAAAGCCCCATGGCTTGGCTAGGTTCTCCGTCAATAAGTTACTGTTAGGCGGGGAGCCAACATCCTCTCAACAATCAGCATTACTCACCCACTCCTACTCCCTGGATAGCCTGCTTCCTGATTGGCTAAGACAACACACTCTTTCCCCCCTTAGCCACCTCAAGCTCCTTCTAACAGACAATTTCAGGTCAGTCATTCTTCGCCAACATTACTATTAAGGTCTCCTGCAGCTCAAGATAACAAATCAAAAGTTATGATAATTTTCTTAGTCTTTCATCATTAAGGGGATAGTTATCTTCCAAGGATGGGTGCCCCCAAAACCTACCATTGTAGTTAAAGGAGGGGGGGGGAGTTAAGTTCAGAAAGCGAGCTACGTTTGGTTGGCTTAGCTTGAGAGAGTGTCTTTTCTCTGCGACATATGATAAATAGCTTTGCTGTTATTTGAAATTAGCAGATTAAGTAGAGTTAATTCACAGTGAATTTGTAGCTTGTGTTGTAAATATTTAATATGTATTTTCATAGACAATAAAGTCTGTATCTTCATATCCCTTGTGTGAGAATTATTCATTCGTAACAATATTCTTTGGTGAAATATACTGCAAACATTATTAAATTGCTTAAGTGGTCATAGAATATATGCTATGAAACTAGACATTTCATTTAAGTTTTCCTTATTAATATTTTTATCCATGGTGAATCTTCTTTCATTAGAAGCTTGTTTATAAAAAAGGATGACAGGGAATGATGGCATGGTTTCTACTCAGTAGGCTTTAGACTCAACATATCACTCAATGAAAAAAACAATCAAATGCATGTTAAATGTTACTCTATATTTTCCTGTTGTGTGGTGTGTAAGTTTGGAAAGAGAGTGTGGGTTCAAGCATCATCTAACAGAGCTCAAAATTATAACTCAAAATAGCCCTAGTACTATTTTTAAACTATACACTAAATTAAATTAAAGTACATGGGAATCAATAAAAATAATTATCAATACTTAACACAATTTTGTAAATTTATTGTCTTTTATTTAAAGACACCCCCCCCCCTCAATTCCTATTTTCCTGACATTAAAATTCTTGAAAGTAATAATGATTTGACTATCATCTATAAGTTTAAAGAAATAAATCTATGTATTCCATGAATATTATATTACAAACAAGTCATTTTTTCACATAATGACTAGCAGCATTACACACAACTTCATTTTTCTGATGCAAGGGCCAAACAGAATTTTTTTTTTTTCACTTTTATTAGCTTTCTCTCACAAAACAGAATTTTACTACCAATATACAACTTATTGGAGATTTAAGCATAAACACAATTTAAAAACAATTTGCTGATAATCTTGCTTAAAAAGTTTACTTTGTTGCATATTTCTTTTTTCAATTGTTAAGTTTCCAATAATGTGCCTCCTCTTACATCTGCATTTGCTTTATCAGTTGTACAGCATGTTGCATTATTATAAAAATTAAACTGACTATTTAGTGAAGAAGTAATTTAAGAAATGAGTCTCAAAACTTTAAAAAAATGCAATAATTGTATTAATAATTTAAGAACATCAGATGTATAAAGAGGCAAAAATAGGTCATCACTCCAATACATTAAAAAAAATTTTTAATATGCTCTACAACTCATGTGAAGCAATTGAAGTATTCAATACTCCTGAATTATAACCCTCTTGCACATATTTAAATATATTGAGCAAGGTTGTTAAGCCATGAGAACTCAATTATCATAATTAGCATTACAAAATATTGGTACATTATTCATGGACAACTACAGATTCCAGCACTTTGTTTCCCAGATTTTTTTTAATATAATAGTATTATTCAAGCAATTTTTATAATACAAAAATTACAGCATCACAATCAGTAAGATTTATTTAAATATCTGAAAACTTAAAATTATTTAAAAATTAAAAGATTATACTTACACTTTAACTTCACAAATATTACAATATTCATTCTCAATAACATGGCTATGTTTTGAACGATCAAATGTAGGTAAAGGTCCTTCGTTGATTTTGGCACGAACATTCCTATCAGCAGGATTTAAGGATACACTTATCAGATGGATGACAATGTGAAAGATGAAAACACAACCATTTATCTAGTTGATAATTAAGGAATTTAACCTTAATAATAGATAAAATTTAATATATTTTGAACATCCAGAAAACATCTATCATATTGATATCAGAATATAAAATGCAATGGAATAAAATTTCCTTAATTGAAATATTCATTCTTTTGATTATATTTAATGGTAACAATCATCTGTGTTAAAATATCTTATTAAACATGAAAATAAGATTTTTTTTGTATCAAAAAATAATCTACCTTTAATAACTGGATAATAAGAATTTGATTTACAGAACTGTCATCCTGGAATCTTTTCAAAAATACTTTATAAAAAATATATAGTAAAGTCTGAGGTCATCCTGGAAAACGGTTGAAGGATGGGAAATGAAATAGTCATCAGCCAAATTTGAAGGAATGAAAATAAAATATTCATCAGCCAGTAGTAATGGGTTGTTGAAGTATAATTATTGTATGGAGATACAATAATTACACTGATTTTCTTATGTATTCTTGTAATCCATGATAAAACATCAACTAAATTGCTTTCTTTAACAATAGACTCATTGACCCCATGCCTACTATTTCAATAAAAATACAATTATGACAAAACTTGTTAAAAGTACTTACTTTCAGTAGGCATTTTTTGGTATAAAAAGTTTTAATTTTACAATAAACAATTACAATCAAATCATTAAATTTCATAAAATGATAAACCATTAATGTAAATTTAAAAATATATTTGCAGTCTTTTCATTGTTCAGCATTAGGAAGTAATCAGTTTGATTACAAATGATTTAAATGTTTACATTTCCCTTAATTATTCTTTAATTCCCAGCTTATTTACCTTTTCTTATATGTAGAACAAAAATTATTTGTTTTTGAAAATTATTAACGCGATAAATGTGACTGGATATGCACTGGTCTTTATTGGACAGAACATTTGAATAATATGTGTTTTATTGACAATCTGAAGGAAATGTCAGTCATATCTGAGGAAATTAACTGAAAATAAATAAAACTGATATTCTTAGAAAATAGTCATCATAAACAACAAGCCCTGAATAAATAAACTAAAGGTTTTAATTATAAGATTACTTTATTTTAATACTTTATTATTTCAAAGAGTTTGTAATAAACTAAGAGAACTCCAGCATTAATAAATTTAATGATTTTGAGAATACAGTAAAAACATACATCCATATTAAATGCAGAAATGAGAAGGAGGGAAAAACATAACTCCTTAAGGATACAATATAAGCAGAAGTTTGCCATGCTCCTTCTGGCATATTAGGAACCAAAACTACAAAATATAAAATTGCAAACATGACTAGAAAAAACCATGCAGAAATCTGCAATGGATGAAGTGGTAGTGACCAGCCATTGCGCCGACTCCACTGCTTACGTTCTTTGTTCCTTTTTAAACAGATTGCCATCTAAAAAAAGGGGGGATCAATTTTTACTAATAAAAATGCAACAAAAGTATACATTTAAAAATTATGATACAAAATATATATTTTAGATCAAAGAATCACAACAAGCCTGATTGAATTTAGCTTACTTTCTTTTTGTGTTAATATAAGTTGAAACAAAATAGATAATTTATTCCACTTATATAGATATGTTTCATTTAAATTAAAATCTCATTCATAGCAATTAATTTATTAATTAGGCAGTAAAAAATTCAAAACTACTATATAGATTCAGAAAACAAGTATATTTTATGAACAGTAGAAAACAATTCACTTTCAATAACTTCATAAACATAAAATGCAATAATAAAACTCTACAAATTGTGGAATTTCCAAGCCTATCAGGAAGCAACAAAAGATTCTATAATTTAAAACTTTTTAATGCAACTAAGATATATTAGCAAGCAAATGATTAAGAAGTTCATAGTAGTAAAACAATTAATATAATTTTATTTTCTGTAACAACAAATCTATATATCAAGAACTTCAATGAATTTTGTTTGTTAAAACAAATCTACACATGTATTCAAATCACAAACGTATTTTTAAAAAAAACTAAGATTTTTAGTACTAAAAGTCCTAAGCGTTGAAACGAAGTTAAGAAAAAACGATAAATTCTAATAAAAAATTAATTCTCCATTAAAAGACTGAAGAAAAATTAGAAAGTTGACACAATTTTGTAGAGCAATCGTAGTGAACTAATTAAATCAATTTTTGTAGTTGCAAACTTTTCTTCACATTTTAACAAATAACGAAATATACACAACATTACTAGGCATTACCAGATAAACGTGAGGGAGAAAAATCTAATAAGGTTAGATTAGATATCAAAATACTTCGCCGATAAGATTTAGCGACAGCTTACTGGCAGTTGAAAATAATAAGATGAACTCATATTTCTTGTATACTTACATTTCAAGATTGCTTTTTTTCAGTTCTCCAGGCCTTTCATATGTTGACTAAAATTGAGGTCGAAGACCTCCAGTAGGATAATAGTTACATAATGAATATTTTGGCATGAGTTCTATGATATTTTTACATGATTCCGAATGGCAAACGCAGTTACATAACAGAAATATCTCAGTTGTGATAAAAAGATATTAAGAATGAGATTTTAAAGTCTTCCAAAATTGACATCGTTATTTTAAATATTCACGTTTCATTATAATGTTCCTAGAAAACAAAATAACAATAAAGATAGTCCTACTTATCACAAAAGAAAAAGTTAACATCCACCGGCTCTAATAGTACACGTAAATAAGTCACACCCACCGCACTGTCAACAAACACAGAAGTAGAAGCAATGTCGCATGAAGAAACCCATGCTGAGTTGAGTGAATAAATACTAGGAAATATAAATGCTGGTGATTATTTTTTTTAAAAAAATTAATGACCATGCAAGTCGGCTATAATAAACTTAAAACTATTTATATTACAAAAATGCTTATGTTTTGATTCTGAAAAATGATAGTCTTTTAAATTATTACAATATCGGTGTTTCAGAATTTTTTAGGTTTTTTTGACAAATTAATTTATAAATTGGTCGAAAGTCTTCCCTAGTTTTCACCTAAGAAATCTTGTACCCTCTTTATAGAGAATTTGAAAAAACGTGGCATGTGTATTCATATTAAAAGAATCTATTTCATGATTGTAGGGATGACGAATATTTTAGAAACGGTTATTACGTAACCAATATCAAAAAGTCACAAATATCAGTGATCCATACTTTTCAAAAAGGGGTGAGATTCAAAAAGGGATGACGAATATTTTAGAAACGGTTATTACGTAACAAATATCAAAAAATCACAAATGTCAGTGATCAATACTTTTCAAAAATGGGTGTAATTCAAATCACTGGTACATTCTTATTGGTTGATATTTCGATTTCAAATCTTGGATCACGATAGAAAATAACAATCGATACTATCTGTCCAATGGGCGCTCTCGAATCAGATTTCAGTCATGCATAGGGAAAGTCCCTTACCCACTGATGCTCTTTCTTGGAACAGACCTCCCACAAATAGTTGTGGTTGGCGGTGGGACCTTTGATCACACGAGAGAGGTTCTTATTTCACAGAGTCAACTCTCCCCATCGCCAAAAGCTATACGCAGCTGCTCTCATTTTACGAAAACTAGATTTCTTCAGCATGTTTCTTCACTGAAAAATATTAATTTGGGTCTTTAAACAAGTTTCTGCCGATATTCAATGCTTGAAACAAACTTCAAATGGATTTATATTCATTCTTAACTGGATATAAATACCCTAATTACTAAATTTCCTAGATTGAAAAGATTTGATATTAGCATAATTAAATTTTCTGTTTCTGTTTATCATGAGAATTCCGCTGCTCTGAAGGATTTTCCAATTTTTAAAGATAGAATTCTGGCTTATTTTAAAGCTGTTTTAAAAACAAAAGAAATATTTAAAATTAATTGCCAATGATAAATTTCTCTTCATTGATTTATAAAAACATTTTGGGAAAGAAGAAGCACAAAAATTCATGCAAATTTAAATACTTTTTAAATTTTATAACAGAGAATGTAAAGGCTTTCATCACGTATATATCAATAAATTTGTTTAGATATCATCAATATTATGGCTGGCAATATGATAAAGAAGAAATGCTTCGTTTGTTAGAATTTCGTGGATTTCAGAATTCATCGGGAAATAATTTATAATGTTCCCATTTAAGATATTCTTTTATTCTTTTTGATTTAATTGATTTTCTTTAAAATATTTTTTTATTGGAATGAACTTAAATAAATTAATAGTTAAAATAATATTTCTTCTGCCTTTTTTGTCTTTTTTCTTCAAGATGTTTTAAGTGTATATAAAAGAGAATTCATATCATTAGACTCAAAAATTTAATCTCATTAATTTTCAAAAACGCCATTTCAAGAAAATATCTGTAGTGTATACTGAATTTTATTCAATTTAAACTTAAGATTTTAACTCCTTGACATACGAATTTGTTTTACTTAAATTGTTAGTTTAATTAGATGACGCATACTATCGTAAATATACATTGTTATCTTCATTCTTATTATAATATAACTAGCATTTGAGATGTGGAAGCATTTCTAGGTGATTTTATTTATTTTTAAATGCTTAATTCTGTTCACTTAGTTGCAGACTTAAAACTGAAATAATTCGATGCGTTTGTTAGACACGACAATGTTTACGAAGGGGTTAAAAAATCAAATGGAAATTTCTGAAAGTAAAAGATGATAAATTGCTGAATGCAACCTGCCTTTCGATTATAAGTCATGCATTCTCTATATTCTATTGTCTACATATTATTTTTATTGAAATTATATTTTATGTTTTCAGAGGAAGTTTTAATAAAAGAAATGTATAAAAATTATTTTTAAAAAACCATAAATTTCCTTAATTGTAAAATATTGATTATCAAAACTAAAATACCTTCAAATTTACATTCTTATACATTTAAATAAATTCTGCATTTTTAAGAAATCTCTATTGTAACATTTTTAGCCGTGTTTCACAGAAAGCGTTAAAAAAATCGGCATCGTGTAGGAAGGATATAGATAAATGCGTGTTTGTGTCTCTAAAAAAATATATACTTTTAGGGATTAAAAAGTAATATTTTGAGCAAATGGAATGGCTTGAAATGTTATATTCTAAACTTATAGCCGATAAAAATATCTTAAAAATATTTTATAATGAAATAAAATTTATAATGTAAGGATTTAAAATGAGCCAATTTCTACCGATTTAAAAAAACTGTATACCTTAACATAATTACTGAGCCAAATATCAAATTTGCTGAATATTCTTTATTGATAATTGCGTTTCTAAATAAGAGAGGGGGGAATTCGCTTGAAATTTATTAATATCTTCTCAAAGCGAAATTAATAATAATTGACATTACTACTCTAAAAAAGGGAAGGTAATCGATTTTGTTGGGTCACAAGTAATAACTCTTATAGATTCTGAATTTTAACTATTGTCAATTCTTTAACTTTTATAGATAAGACTAT
>JAOUZG010028934.1:1765699-1790626 GCA_026289955.1 Argiope argentata | reverse complement strand
AAAAAAAAGTAATGTTCAAAATTCCTATTGATTAAAATTGGTGCTTGGGTAAAAGGTTTACTGAAAATTAGCAAATGTTTTGTGCTTGGGAGGTTTGTCATTCATTCGCCCTCTTCGTGGGTTCACTCCTCATTTTACCTCCTTTTATGATTCCAGTTCCGGGAAAAACTATCTGAAAAAGAGGATCAATAACTTTCTTTTAAATAGGCAATTACCGAACGCATGCGGAGATTTGAACAGGTTTTTCTCTATGACTCTTTCTGATATTTCCAGTTTTATTTTGTTTTCGGCTTATTGCATCTTTAAAGGCTGTAGTTTTAAATAAAAAAACAATTGTTATAAGACTAATTTTATTTTATTATTTACTAAATTTGAAATTGATAATTTTTAAGAACCTCTTTTTTAAACCACTGGTGAACATATTTGGTTCATTAATATTCATTGTGATTATTGCAAATTTTAATTCAAAATGTTCTCAAAACATAATTTATCTGTCTTAATGTTAAAAAAATAAATGAAATTAAAATACAGAGTCGCTGGAGACTATGCGATTTGATGCAAAAAAGAAAGCTCATAAAATATTCTGAAAATCGTTTCAAATGAATTTTGGATGGACACTAGGGATTTTTTAACTGATTTTAAATTTTATTCCAGGCAACGATATTGATTATTAAACTTGTCGCTTATTGTATAATGCCATTTGTTATAATTTGAATTTTAATACAGTTCTACATCTTATAAGTTTTACTTAGTTATTATTTTATTGTAAAATCAAATTATTTTCTTCTTTATTTTTATGAACCCCAAAAAATATATGCATTCACTTATGACAATGCATTAGGAAATTTAACGCATAGAAAAATTGTAAAAATGTTTAAAGTCCAAGCTCTTCTACTATAAACTTGCAGAATAATGTAGTATAATAAGACTATTAATGAAAAAAAACTTCAAAAAATTTAATTTAGTAAAAACCTTATTTTTCCCCAAGTTACGAGAAGCAAATTTAGTATTTACAACATTTTACTATGAAGAAATGTGATATTTTAATGGCAGAGTAAAAAAATTAAGATTTTAATTCATTAAGAGTTATAAAATATTTTAACAATACTATTTTTTCGATACTATGAAATCAAACCAGTTTTAGTAATTCTTAAAAATACACAAACACAAATTAATAGTAGAACAAGAAATAAATGCTCTTTAAATAAAAATTATGCAAATATATAATTTTTTTTTCAGGAAATAAATTTTTCTCCCTAATTTTGAGAAATAATTTTACCATTAAATGAAGTAAAAAATGTTTTAATAAGTTTAACATTTCAAAAAGTTAAGTTAATTAAAAAGTTAATAAGTATAACATTTTTCTTCTTCAAAAAGTTCAAAAGATCGGACACGTTTAATTTATAACAGCTAGAACCTCATCAAAGTAAAAATTATAATATATATTTTTTAAGCTAGTTTTATGCAGTGTTATGCATAACAATTGAAAAACGATTTCCAATTCCCACACAGAATTGCTGCGTTTTGAAATTGTGCTTTTAATTTTTCTTAGAAATAGGAAAGAGAAAAAAGATCTATTCTCAAAAAGCAAAAATACGACGCGATAAGCAACAGTGACGCTGTTTCCAGGTGGCTAGAATTAATTTTCCTCTATTGTCCAGCAGGGGAAAACAATATCTTTACCAAATTTGTCACACTTAAAAGTTGTTAACAATGTAGCAAATATTAAACAATGCAGGAAACGGAGAAATTTGATTATAAAAGAATCTTCTTTCAGAGCAATGGACAAATATATTACGTCATCCATTCTTTAAAATTATATTTAAAACATGCATTTTAGAAAAAAAAAGTTTAAATATTTTTTTCAGAATTCAAAAACCCGATAAAAATGAATATAAATATAAAATGAATATGCATGAATATAATATTAAAAGGAATGATAAAATGAATACAGTTATGCTTTGAAGAATCCATTCACTAATGATTATTTCTAATTCTATACAATAAAGGAATTATTTCTTTTACAACGATCTTTGAAATCACATCCATAAAACTATGCATTTTGTATAAGAAATATTTTCACAAAAGCTTTTTTTTTCAAAATATGTGTAACAAAAATGAAAATAAGATCTCTTTATTGTATAATGCGTAAAAAATAACCAACTTAAAAAATTATTAATATAAAATTAATCAAACTCCAGTTAATGCACCACGAAACCTCATGATAAACACTAGACAATGCTTCGTTGTCAAAAACAGCAAAAAATGAGATATAATTATCAAAAACTGCAATTTGAAAATTAAGTAAAATAAATCGCAATATTGTGTTGATATCTCAGTAATGATAATTTTACTTTGAAATACTGAAAAATATAAAAAATAATAATAATAAAATGTATTCATAATTCTTAAAAATTAAAACACGGCAGTCTTATTTTTTAATAAATGGGCGTAGAAGACAATGAAGGAGTCAGTCGATTTCAATTTATTCACAATATTAATGTAAAAACTTTAAGTTGTCTATAAGCAAATGTGTTGTGTAAGAGAAATAAAAAGTTTAGCTGATTCCTTTCAATCTAAAATCGCAAATTGTTACAACTCCCCGTATTGACACTATGCTGTCTGAAAACGGTCTGAGCCAACTGCTCTGAAAGAAAAGAAGGGTATCGGGTAATCCCCGATCCACCAGGAAGAGGAAAGGAAATCCTAGAAACACAAAGCTCTCTTCCCTTGTGTCCTCAGGGTGCCATCTCCTTAACGGGAATAAAGATAAAAGGAGAAATCTGTGAATGGGTTGAAAAGTGACCGGACTGGTTATTCTTGGAATAATCGTAACACTGAATTGCATATCACTGAAATCTATAGGAGCAGTGACTTCTCACTTTCCGATAATTTCATTGTAAAGGGATTAGTCACCCTTCTCCTCAAGTGTAGCGACATTGACTTTCCAATATTCGCATTTCACTCCTCCAGAACCCAAATGGAAAAGAGTCACGACTTCTGACGTGGTGTGCAGGGAGTTATTTTTAAAGTCAATTATGAAATCATATTTCTTCAGAAAGTCCAGTCCAAGTATAAAATCATCTGTAATTTCCGCTACGTACACAGCATGGTCATTAGTAGCATTTCCAAATCTTATCACAATATTCATTTTTCCAATAATCGGGATTTTGTCACCAGTGACCGTTTGGAGGGTGACGCAGGGCTGAGTCCAGAGAATTTTCCTTCCGAGTTGTTCTGCAACATCTCTTCGCACGATGGTTACGTCGGCTCCTGTGTCAACGATCATTTGAAAGGGAGCTCCGTTGACGAAGGCTTCGACGAATAAGCCATTTTCACCGCCACCTCTGGAAGATATCTGTAAAACTCCAAAATGGGGCTTTTCTTCATCTGGAAACCTCCGCCCCGCGAGACCGCTAAATTCTAGTTTTTCTGGTTGTTTTGAGAAGGGTCCTTAGCCCGCTTATTTAAGCGGGCTGAACAATTCCTTTGAACATGGCCCTCGTCGCCGCATTTCCAACATTTCACAGTTCTCTGGCCATGTTTGTAGGGCCTTTCATCTCCTTTCCGGATAAACTGGCAAATTGTTTTCACCATTTCAGTTAGATTTTGCATCGAAGAATCTGATGCATCTTGAACCGTAGCACCTCTTACTGAGTGGTGATCCCTCCGTGCAGCTTGCTGAGCGGCTTCAAATTTCATTGAATAAACCAAAGATGATTTTAAATCCTTCAATTCAGCCATTCGCAGGGACTTTTGTATCTCTGGATCCCTCACACCGTCGATGAAATACTGCAGGGCCAGTGTTTCCCGTACCTCGGCAGGACAGTCGGAGAAGGCAAGATGGGAGAGCCTCTCTACATCTGCTGCAAGCTCTTGCAGGCTTTCGTTTGATCGTTGTTGCCGAGTCTTTAATTGAAGGCGGCTATAGTCCTTGAGGCATTTTTCTCCGAAGCGCAACTCCAGAGCGTTTGAAAGAGCTTCAAAGTCCAGATGTTGATCTTCGGGAACTGTTCTTAAAATATCAGCAGCTTCAGCCCGTAGTTATGCAGACAGTTGACGAGCCTTCGTGACTGGATCCCAACCATTGGCTTCTGCGACAATGGAGAATTGAGTCTTGTAGACTTGCCAAGATGTTTTTCCGTCGTAAGTGGACACTTAAATGCTTGACACTTAATAACTGGCACAGGTTGAATTATTCAGGCTCTCGAACATTCGGGGATTGGTTTTCAGATTTTACCTGTACATTTTTTGTTCTCTTAATTTTTCCCTTAATTTCTTGTGCAAATGCGTGCAATCTTTCATAAAATTTCTCTTCAATTCTACGTAGATTTTCACCATTCTGCTCACAACTGCTGAATATTGTGAATCTTTGTTTCGTTCTCTTGAACCTTTTCCGCCAAAACATCCACTTCGTTGTTAATTGCCTCAACAATAATAGCTTGGCCTTGTTCTATCTTCTCTTGCCCTAGTTCTATCTTCTTCTCCATCTTCTCTTGCCCTTCTTTCATTTCTTTAATGAAAACAAAAAGCTGTTCAATTTTTGTTTTATCTGCTTCCTCCATCGCTTTAGTCTTCACCATTCAACCCCACTTCTGACACCAGTTGTTACGATTTTAGCTTAGCGGGTTCGGATTGAATGGACTTTATTTGAGGACAACACAAACAAATTTTTTTACAGCTATTTACAGACATATACAGGATGACTTGAAAAAGTAAAACTTTAGAAAACACAATCCAGCAATAATCAGTCACTTACAGCGTAAATGCAAGTCTTACGCACAATAAACACAGTTTGCAAAACAGCTATAGTATAGCACAACAACAGTAAATCACAGCGAGCTCAATAACAAACGCATACACAGCTCACTAATAACAAGCGAGAATCCGTTAGTAAAGTGAAACGCTTCTCCTTGAGAGAGTAACTGCCGAAAAGCGGTAGCCCGTCTCTTATATAGTCGGGCGAAAGTGCCGAGAGAAAACATGGCGCAGCCAGAATTGTCTCGGGGTTACTAGAATATTCCTCTCGCCAAGTCAACTCGGCTGGTGCGAAGCACCTTGTGAAGCGCCGCCAACGTTTTCGCCCGCTTGTAACAGTACGTTGAATGTGTAGGTAATTTATGTTATTAGAACTGTGTGGGGATGGTAGTGTGGGTAATGTGCTTTAAGTGTGAATACCTTGGTGAAGTGGTTAATGCGTATGATAATGGAACTGCTTGTGTCATAGAGGAGTGTCCAATGTGTATGATATCGAAACTGTAGGTATCGTAGTTAAGTATGATGTTGGAACTGTGAAATTCATATTTAATTGGGTAATGTGTAGTTGTGGGGGTGATGGTGGAATGGGTTTTGGATGTGGTGTTTGAATTGTGACGGAATGAATGAGGAAATGAGTGTGCATGTGCGTGTGTAAATTGCGGCTTTTGGTGAGCGAATTAGTCACTATCGTTTATCTGTTAATCGTAATTTAACAGAGTTGGTTGAAGAAATATGTGAAATATTTTCTTATGGTTCAGTCAGATAAGTTCTTATAAATTAAAGGGTGCTGGTTGTAACTTACTACTAGAAATTCTTTCCTTTGTTATGATATAAATTCCCCCCCCCCTTTATACATCCCCTGAAGGAATTTTTGTTTATTTATATGATATGAAAAGTTGGATCACGTAAAAATGATTGTTTAATTTCTCTTAATACTTTGGTGACCGGCAATTTTACACAGAAACTATGTCATGTCACCGCCTACTTTTTTGTAATTGAATATGAAAGTAAAACGTTCTAAAATACTCCAATGAATTTAATTTATCCTGAATGAAATGACATTAAACTTTGGAGATATTTTTTACATCAAAAAGTTCTTCGCCGATACGTTCCGTCATGGTTGAAATTTTTGGAATTTAACTAAAATTCTAATAAAAATGTAAATACTAGGAAAAGTAATTTTTCTGTTAAAGAGCGGACAAGACTAAACACGATGCGCCAAGTTTTTGCAATGTTCTATATCACCCTCGGTGTTATAAATTGAAACAGATAATGCAAGTGCAATGACGAGTTAACTCGTCACCGGTCAGCAAAGTGTTAATTTGATATTTCAATGTTAAAATTCAGAAATTTTTTCATTTAGGAATCACTATTGCATTCCAACCAGATATGCTGTCAGTATCTGGTTGAGAATTGAAACTTAATCTATTCGCATCGAAACTTAATCCATTTAACAACGTATCTGAAAGGGTTTCAAAAATGAAAAATGACTGAAATTTTTTTTATAATACGTTTTTATTAAAATGTAGATAATACACAAATTAATTTGAACGGTTTTAATATTGTCAATATTGCCATATAGTTATTTATATAACAGAAGTAAAGAGAATCTGTAGCTTAATTAGGATTTAGGAACGAAATTAAGATATTTTTGTTCAGTTAAATAAAAGGCAGCTTGACACAAACATTTTATTCCAATCACATAAATTAAAATCTTTTGATTTTGTGAATTGATATAGAGCTTTAGAAATCTTAATTTTTGTGTCTTTCAAATGGCAGAATATTCAAATATGTCCTCGAATATCTCCAGAGTTAAAATGCTCATTTATGGAAAATTCTTTTTTTTTAATCGTTAAAAAATAAATTCCTGGATGTTTTCTTTTTCTCTATATTTAAGAACTCTTTCTCAACTTAAATATTGATCTTTTTCGTTCAGCATATAAAATATCGTTAGAAAGTATTCTATTTCGAAAATCCATCAGTTTTAAGAACAACCCACCCTCAGCATTCAACATTTAACTAAATATTTTATAGCAATAAAGGAATCTCTGAAGTTAATAAGAGGACAAAATTTTTAAGAATAATAAGTTTCGAGCCTGCATCAAACTGGATGTCATAAAATTCAGCTGAAGTGAATCTGGATTTTTTTTTAAAAAAAATTGATTATAAAAACTTGAAATTAATTTGTAATTGGCGTTAAATCGTATGACGTCAAAAATTTTATTGGAAATTTTGGAAGAAGTGTATTTCAATTTCATATCGATGATGTTTTAATCATTTAGGGTTCTGAAATCAATAAAAAAGTACTGAGATGAACTTTTAATGATTATAGGATGACTAATAGCATTGATGATGAATAATATTTTGCTTATGATGAATGGTTTGATCTGTACCGTAGATACGTTGAGATCAAATTCGGATTGAGGGATAGTTTTCGGGACTCGGATCACAAAATTCTTAGCTTTTCAATATTCCTTTGCACGAAATTGGATTCTAACTCATTATCTTGATGCATCATTTTAAAACTACATAAGAGGACAAGCAAAATATTTTCCCGTTATTACCTTTGACGTTAAATTTTTCTTATTTTAGAAGTGTAATACTGGACACTTAATTGATTTTTTTTATTGAAAACAAATCTTTCCTTTTCGACTCCAGAAACGATTCTATAACCTAAAGGTTATATTTCAGTTTCTCACGTTCATATTTTTCGAATTTCGAATCTCAATTTTTTTTCGCTTATGACATTTTATTCGATTTCTTCTTGAGACGATCTGAAGCGCCAAAATTTTTTGACCCTATCTTTTTTTATAGTCTCGAAATATCATCATTCAAATACAAAATAAGGCGTTTATCTCGTTCCTTCCACACTTCTTAATTTCTGATAATCTTCAGTCTGTGAGAAAAAATCATGCTGCATTCCATTCTGAGATTCTACACAATTTCGAATATCTTTAAGTCATAAGAGAAGAAAGTATTTATTAACGCAATATAAATAAATAGTAATTAAAAGCGACTTTGCATATTCAAGTTTAATTACTTTTATGCAACGTGAATTTGTCAAATATGACCAAAATTGGAATGGCGACATGTTCTGAGCATATAATGAAATATCTTAATTGTTTTAAGGAACTGAATTATGGCAATTAGCTTTACTGAAATGAACTGGTGTGTTTCGATAAAAGTAGAGATTGGGTGAATCTCCTTTAAAGAAGATGCATAGGATTCAGCATTTGAGATTTTAGATGTTACATTATTTTCTAAATAATGAACGATTTTAATTCGGAATATATTTTGGAAATCAGTCTGTGCCCACCAAAAAGTTTGGGGGCTAATTTCCTCTTTTTCAGAAAAAAGTATCAATCTCTAAAACGGCAACGACAACTGAAAATAAAACTATTAAACGACTGAATATTTAAATCAATCCTTTAGATAAATAGATGAAATTATAAACTACAGATTACATGAAATTTTGAATTTTCATCTGTATGAAACTATTTTGAGGGCGAAATCCTTTTATTTTTTTGAGTTCATTCTTTCTCTTTTATTCTAGTTTTTTTTAAATTAAATTTCCTCAATTCAATTTTTTTTAAATGCCTTTGAATCATGCCCTGAGATTGTCTGAGTAAGTAAAACTAATGTCCCAGATATTTTTATTGTCGAGGATTCCAATTATTGCTCTCTCTGACTTGTGAAACCTGTAGTATCCTGTAGACCATTGGAATTATTATTATTATTGGTGATAAATGAGTACAGGAAAATCTATAATCGGGGAATTCTTTAGAAATTTCAAGAGAAATGAAACTCTAAAGCTGTTTCCAGAAAGGAATTGAGACCTCAAAAAATACATTTTATTTTGTATTATCTTTTCGAAGATGATCTACTATGTCGTGAAATTTCTAGAGGTTTAGAACATAATTGTTCTATAGAATTATCTAAATCAATACTGTGTGGGAGGGAAAAATCTTTTAGATCTTAGTGAAAATCTGCCTAAAAAGGCATAGCGTACATGAATAAAATATCATGTTAATCTCCTGAATAGTTTACATATTTCAAACTCACTTATATTGCTTTCACTTATATTTCAAACTCACTTATTTTGACATTAAAATCTGCAACAACAAAATGTACTTTTATCTGTTTTGTGAATGAAATGAAAAATGATGAATTTGGATGAAATAATAGAGAAAAAAAATTTGTTTGGTAACGAGCAATCAGGAATATTCAATTTCTAAATAATAATTGGGGAGACGGAATTCGAATAAATATTGTAATATTGAATCATTGTTCTGAATATTTTAGTACAAAATATATTCGAATTTTTTCAACACTCTGACTTGGACTTTTGAATTCTGATTGAGATTAAGGCTTAGAATAAACTTCTTTCATTGAGAAGCAGCAATTTCATTTTTTGGATAATTATAGCTTTCAATGTTGGATATTACCTTTCAGTTTTCATAACTTCTTTCAATGTGTGATTTTTTAGGAAGAATGAAATACTTCAGAAAATTTTAGATTGTATCTGACTTTCTAGGATTATTGGTTTGATAATCCTAAGCAAATTTATTTTTCTCACGGTTTAATATATTTGATTATCCACACATTTTATAATGTCATTCAGTAAAAAAAAAATAAAACGCATGCAATGTCATAAATCTGTCTGGTATATAAAATAGGCATGAAGTATTTATGTAGCGTTAGAACAAAAAAAGTATTCTATAAATTGAAATAATTCAAGAATAAATGCCATCCTACTGTACATTATTTCCAGAATTTTGACTAGAACACTCTATTTTCTTTTTATATAATATTATATAAAGATTATATGTCTCAATATTTAAATCAAATGCAACATCAATGAAACCATAGAGTTTGTGAATTCAACAACAATGATGACTGTGCTACAGAGAAAGGCTCATTGCTGACGATTCAGAGACCATTTACAATTCCAGACCAGCCTTAAATTGAGGCCAGATTTCCAAAATGTAAAGAAAATATTTTCTCCGGAATGAAAAACTGCTTTTAAAGTTTAAAGGTTTGGTAAGTTAAAATATAAGGGCCAAACCAAAAATTTTAATTGGAAAGGAAATTATTTGTCATTTTAAAAAATGTGAATTCATAATGTGAAGTATCTATCGTTTACACTCCATTTTATATTGCTTAGATATAAAAGATGCAGAGTTAACGAAAATCTTATATGAAGCTTTGTATAAATAGTGATTAAATTCATTTTATTATAAAGTACAGCTGATTTGCTCAATACTTTCAATTCATATCTAGATGCACTAGAAAAAGTTTCCTGAAGAAAGCAATTATTTTTTAGTAAAATTAGTACTACTGATATTGAAGCCTTGAATTAGTTCAATTTGTATATTGTTGGTTTAGGCAAATCACTACTTTTATCGGTATTGGATTTTGTACTCATTACAACAGATGAATCTATATCTAAGTTGTATTAATTTTTTTTCTTTTCGGATTTGATTCCAAGAAGTTTAGAATAAGATGGACCTGTCTCAACGTTCTGGAGAAATAATCTTGATTATACAATACAAGTGAAAACATCCAACAGTATTTTTTTTCTGACAGCTTGGAAACTTAATGTAGCAAGAAGCCTTATTTCTAACATATTTCAGTGCTAAGAAACGAGATTCGTCAGCAGAGTAAAATGCTATTTGATTAGATCTCTTTAAATCTACTTAAATTGATTTGTCAAAATATTGTTTCAAAACTTAGCAGGTGAAGAGCAATTTTCCACCCTCTACTCCTAGAGAGTAAATGAAGTTCAAGTACGTAACTGCAATGATTGCCGATGCTTATCAAGCAAACTGAGCCAAATCTTTCGCTTTCATATTAATTTTATTAATAATGGTCGGACCCCTACCAGCAAAAAATCATGTTGAATGTGTGTTTGTGTTTTTTGTGCCCTGATATGGTAATTCACAAAATGTGCTATAAATGTAACGAAACTATTTTCTGTAACTGTATAAATAATTCTATTCTTGTCAGCCTATTTTATTCACAACTCAAAAATTTAGGTTCTAGAATATTGTCATCCACATTTCAAGACGTTTACTTAACCTTGAATCTCATTTATTTCCTTTTAGCAATTGATTTTCAAATCGCAAATATTCAATGGGAATTCTTAATGTCAATCACAAGTATTCTATGCAATTCCTTAAGAATTCACAATCAAGGATTTGAAATAAAATGTGTTGATAGTATTTAAAGTACTCTGGGCTATGTTGATAGAGAAAACTAAGGATATTTCTTAGCATAATGAGTTGATAGATACAAAGAAAATCGTATGCAGTTATATCTGATTATAATTTTGTTTAACCCTTTACAGTCCGAAAAATAATTAGATGCAAAATTATTCACCTAATACAAAGATTTGTTTATTGCTATGAAAAATAAATATCTATAATACTTTTAAGTCGAATTTCTTTGAAACATTAATCTACATCTCTTAACCATTATGTAAGCGTTTTTTAACAATTAAATTTGAAAAATAAATAAATAAAACGTCAAAATGATGCACAATCTTGAATGTCAAGTCCCACTCAACATCGGACAGCAAAGGGTTAAAAGAGCTAGATATAAAGAATTGGATGGGCAGTTTAGAAAAGAGAACAAGGAGAAAAACAAATTTTTCATTGCGCTGTTGTATACATATTGGGCTTTAATAACTATAATAAATATTAAAAAAAGTTTTAGTGAAATTAATTCTATAAGAAATACCAGGAAAATGTTTCATTTTAAGTAAGGAATATGTTAGGAAGTTTTATTTACAATAATAAATTCTATTAATTTTTTGATTTCTTCAAATATCATATTTGTTGCAAATAGTTTCTGGCAATTGAAAGGTTTACAATATCTGACAAAAAAATCAAATTTAATTTTATCTGAATTGTATAATATAGCCTCCAAATATTTTAAATTTTGATTAAATACTGTTGTATTCGTTAAAAATATTTCGCTTAGTTCGATCCTGTATAAATCACAATATGGCATCATTACCTGTAATATAATTGAAATTTTTAGCATTAAAATTGAAATTTCAATTGTTTCCTAAATTATTTTAATAATTCTACAATAAAATTAGAAAAAAATTAGGTAAATTCTTTTTAAGTGTTAAGTGATCAATAAATTGCTGAAAATATCATTGGAGTGTTTTCTTTGAAATTCATTATATTATAATAATTCATAAACTATTTTGTCGAAATCATTAAGAAATGCTATGGCAATTTTTTCCCCTCATTATCTTTGAACAGACGTTTCACACATTTTCTATTGATATTTTCTTTATGTCTATACTCTTTATTTCAATACATTTTATATGTATGAAATAAATATATTCTTTTCATACATTCTTTCCTTGTTGTTGTGGTTACTTATGGCACTTGCCAAGGACAAGCCCCCTGCTGATACAGTAACAGATTTAAGCCGATAGGAGCGGCTCTTTTTTTGAAGTAGCGCCAACTAGGGCCAAGAGTACGACTTAGCTACACACTCACCACATTTGCTTTCACAGCTCCTTTTTACAGAGGAACACAGCCATACTCACTCACAACACACAGAAGAACAACCATCTCCGAACCGGGACTCCTAGAACACGAGGAAGACGCGCTACCTCTGTGCCAGAAAGCCGGCTTTTTCCATGTAATATGTATTTACATTTAATACATATCAATATTTTTACAGTTTTAAATATCATAATCTTGTTTCACCATTTGTAGTTATTATTATTTTAAGCAAAACCTTGTTTAATAATTTTTATGGTATCCAGTTTTTATATGTTAAGCTTTACTTTTAAGCGTCACTTCTAACTGGCTTTTAAAATTTCCCTAAGATTATAAATCGCAAAGAAATCTTTGATAAATAATTATTGATTGTAATTCATTAAATTAAATTTGATTCTTACATGAATAAATAGTAATTCGATAAAATTTTTCTTTACTTTGATATTTAGCTGTCAAAAACAATAAGGGAGTGGTCTCCGCAGGTTATATTTGAGATGCATAATTGAGATGTACAATTTTGAGAACATATCAAAAATTTCCAAGTTAATTTTTTTCGCGTTTAATAGTCCCCCTTTCAAATTACCGCTATTGAATGAAAACTCATAGCAAAGGAATTTGAAATCTTATTTTTCCATCGAGCATCTTAGTCGACGTTTGTCTCACCGTATTACTTCGTTGGTGCAGTTAGAGATGATAAGAAGGCAGGCCCAAATAAAATATCGTTTATCTACAAATGGTGCTAATTATTGAGACTCATATGATAGGACCCTTCAATGGCGCTAGTCGTATATGAATGAATTTTATCTTCCACTTTTATATCATACTTTTGTATCTTGTAGACAAACTTACACTTTGGAATTTTTGCCGATCGAAAATCGATCTTTGAAATACCGAAGCTTTTTCTTATTCATTAAATTTTTCCGTAAAAATGTTTCAAAAACGCGTTAAGTAATAGATAAATTTCAGAGGTTTGAAAAAGTACAGTAAAAAGAATGACCTAATTATCTGGAAAAGAGATGTCAGTAAAGTAAACTGATTTCTTTGCAATCGAAAGCAAATCCAGAATTATTCATGCTCTGACAAGACCGCTTCAGCTAAGTTTCAAAAAGATCTAAACAACTTTACAAATACAGATTTTATGTTAATGATCTTACTTTTATTTCTTATAATAAAATATAAAGAGCGATATTGACATTTGAGAGAGATGATTCATTAACAATTGCTATTCATCAAAAAGATATTGAACGATCGAGATAGCCTGGTTGAGAGAGCGTTGGAATCGTATTCCTTAGGTTGCTAGTTCGAACCTCCATAGTCGAAGATTCCCCGAATGTGTAGTGGCTGTCGTAGTCACAAAGTCTTCCATGCCGAGAGTAATGCCACTGGGGGTACTGGGTCAAGGTGATCGTTCTCTGTTCCAGATATAAATTACGATCTATGAAATTTTGTCGTTCTAAGGAATACAATTTAATTTATCAACTAACAAAGAAAACTACTTGCAAACTGTTAGACTTGATTAGAGAATTTACATGAGAATTTTTTCGATGAGTTAAGTAGGTTTATTTATCTTATTCAATTGAAGTTCCTTTGCGTTTAGTTATTTTACAATTATCGTTTTTCTAATTGTCAAGCTGTAGTAAAAACAATTAGTATCTTCGAAACATCCAATAAAGTCATTTCTGATTGTGAAGAAACGAGATACTGAATCAGAAATATCTGGAATTATCAGCAATAACATGACACCAGAATTCTTTTATAATCGCCCAGAATAAAAATTTCTGCTGAAGAAATGGAATGATTTCAATATATAACGATAATTTCAACTTCAAATGAACTCTGAATAACTTCCATAGCAATGTATGCTGCATATTCTGAGACTTCGATCTGTAAAATTGGATGGCAATGAGCGAATGGATAGGATTAGCATCATGGGGTCGTAGACGAGTTTGTGTTGTAGAGCGCAAGATACGAAAGTGCCATTTTTAGTTT
Source organism: Argiope argentata (assembly GCA_026289955.1). NCBI lineage: Eukaryota > Metazoa > Arthropoda > Arachnida > Araneae > Araneidae > Argiope > Argiope argentata. Next base: position 1,776,359 of record JAOUZG010028934.1, on the reverse strand, counting down.
TCGTGTCCCGGGTTTGAAAGTTCATTTAGATGAGAATATATTTTATTACCCTTGTTTTAAAATTCCAAGAAGTTTATAGAACGCTTTAAAAACAGAAAAAAAATTCTGCTTAAAACTGAAGATAATTTCAGTTTTGGATGAATTCTGAAAATCTTGCTTAGAAATACATTTTACAAATTCTTAGACATCAATAAGTGAAGTCGGATAAGGATGAGCGAAAGAAAATAAGCATCATAATGGCACAGACTAATTCATGGTGTAGAGGCTGCGATCATAACTTGCCAGTTGTAGTTTTGGTATCCCCTGCTCAAAACTCACACTTCCAAAAAAAAAAATCGTTCTTGTTTTAAAATTCTAAGATTTTTTTTCCATAATTAAGGTAATGAAAAATTTGTATTAAAAGATTTGATGTTTATATATTGCTAAAATGCTTAATGGTTTTTGATAAATAAAGGAAATTATAACTTCGGAAGAACTCTGAATACCTTCCACAGGAATACATTTTGGATATTTTTTGTCTTCAATCTGGTAAATTGTATAGGAATGAGCTGATGAAGAGATTAAACATCACAACGTCGTAGAGGAGTTCGTGATGTAGAGGCTGAGATCACAGCACGGCATTTATATTTATGGTATCTCAGGTTCGAATCTCACACTGGACAAGGAAGTATTTTTTTTCGATCTTATTTAAAAATTGTAAGATATTTATAAAACTTACCTAAATTTTTTTTTCATAATGTAAGGCATCAAAATTTTATTGTCATTCGAAAAATAAGGCGAATTCCAACTTCGCATTGAAAATCTTCCATATGAGCACATTGAAAATCTTCCATATGAGTTTATAGTGCATATTTTGAGACTTCAATCTGGAGAAAATCAAATAGGAATGAGTGAATGCACAGAATCAGCTTCAAAACTGTACTGACGATTCAAGGCGTCGAGAGTGAGATCTAAACGCGTCTATTTTAGTTTAGGTGTCCCAGGTTCGAATCTCACACTGGGAGGGAATAGGTTTTTTTGGATCTTGTTTTAAAATTCTAAGAAAATTCTAAAACTATTCATAATTTTTAAAAATAATTAACGGGAGAAATAATTCCTGCTAAAAGGTAGCATGTTTTCGATATATAACGAGAATTTTAACTTCGGATGAACTCTGAAAACCTGTCACATTGTTCATATTTTCAGAATTCAATCTGGGGAAGGTTGAATTTGAATGAACAAATGAAGAGGATACGCATCACAAACAATCGGGCCCGTTTTCGGTGCATTGGGTATGATCACATCTTGTCAATTTTAGTTTTGATATCGTAGATTCGAATCTTACTCTTGTCGAAAATATAATTTTTTTGATAATTTTTTTAAAATTCAAAAAAATTTCAAAAATGTTTTTACTTCTTAGAATCTAAAAAAAAAAACCTATAATAAACAAGATCGAAAATGTTTGTTAAAAAAGGAATCTTTTCCCTTTTTAATTCAAATAAATTCTGGCAGTATTCCATAGGAAAATTTTATCTTTAATATCAAAGATCTGATAATAAATTTTAGACTTCTTTTCAAAATGGTAAAAAATTGTTTATTTTCTGATAATATTCTCGAATGTTTTTGTGAAAAAAAATCACATTTCGATTAATTTTTAAACAAAAATGCAATTAAAAGTTTGAAACTTGTTCTCTTAGTAAAGACTTTCTGTCCTAAAAATAACTGCATAACCAAATTCCTTAATTTTAGAAGAATCAGTCTAGCCAATAAAGTTTTTTTTGCAATCATTTTATTGTGCAAACATTATCATGTTAAAAACAGATAATACTGATTATCTGTTTATATTAATTTCCTTTTAACTAATTTTACCTTTTTTGGTATATTTTATAAGCAAATGAAATAATTTCCTTAACAAATTATATTTCAAATGACTAATTTTTTTAATTAAACTGATGTCATTTCTTTGGTGTAAATAAAAGAATCTTTTAAAGTGTATAACATTTAAATGATAAATAAAGCAACAAAAATATTTCAATTTTTTTATCAAGCTTTATATGGTACAACAGGAATAACTATTTTTTAAATCAAACCGTAATACGAGTTGGATCAGTATTATAATAAATATTTTGTTTCAAAGATCAATAAAAACTGTTTTTAAAAATTTAAACAGGAAAATTACGTAAAATGACTTATAATTTACGCTATAATTAATAAGATTTCAGACAATAGAAAAGAAGACTTGATTTGAATGATTGTAATAAATTATTATAATAGTAGGAATTATTCGGCGCACAAATGGACGGTAATTAGAACACATGTATAGAGTATCACCAAACTTCTTCCTCTGGGCCGTCCATTTTGTTCAAAGTAAGCATCTCCAGAAGAGTTTATGAATCACCACGTAAAATCATTCTTTACAGCATTACCGATATCAAAAGGAGATGAGCAACACACTTTCTGTGAAATAAGAGCATTAATTTGCACGACTCCTTCAGGCCAAGATCCAGTCACCACATTCGTTAACTGCCTGATTCAAGGTTAAAGAATTTCTGGTCTATATCAGCATCCATCTATCTTTGCATTTCTGCACACCATCACTTGCTGAGTACTTTCGTACAAAGTCCTGCATAGCTTCTCTTTTTGGCAATGATCTTCAACTATTTTGCGTACCATCTGTGGTGCAGGTGTATTAGTTATCAGAGTTTGTTTTTGCCTCTGTTGATTCTTGCCAGGTTTCATGGATGAGCAGCAAGGTGGTTTTGTGTGAATTGCTTTGCCTCGGCAGCAAGACGCACAGCAACTTTTTGTCTTTTCTCTGGTCCTGCAACACGAATTCATAAAGCGATCTCTCTTTTTATTGTGCCTGTGACGATGTAGTTTCGAAGTCCTTACCTGCGGAACAGGTGGAAGAGTTTTTGAATGGACTGCATCAGCGTAAGGGGCTTTGGGATGTCGAGGATGAATGGAAACGCCAGGAGGCAAACTGTCCATTTTATAAGATCGATGAACATTATAGACTGGGTGGGATAGAGCTTGTGGATTCGGATAAATAAGCTGTCGAACATTTTTACCATATTCACGATTCTGGTAAAGATTCGATTCCTTGCGTTTGTCGTGCTGAGGCATTCTCAAGCCAAAATTAATGGCATCAGGCAATAAATTGTGTGTTTTCCTGCTCGGGAGATTTGTTTGGTGAATTGATTGTCCTCTCCAAGTGTCTCCAAAAGTTTGTTCACTTTTGGAACTATTGATATTTCTGGAGAAATTCGGAGAAATATTGCTGTTAGGAGAGTAAACTCGAGCCTGAAAATCTAAGGTGCCTTCTGGTGGACGTGGCGTAGGTATCTTTTCGACGTCTATGATTATTTGATCTGGCTTATAACTGCGTATCACATTTTGAAAACGAATTTTTTGCAAAGTCCTGCCTTCCTGAATGTTGGAATGAAGCGAATTCGGTAGTTTTTGAAGATTTTCATTCAAATTATTGGATGTGCTGTTGACAACAGTTTCATTGGGTTTACTTTCAATGAACCGGTTATCAGAATACTCTTCAACTGTAGAGGCATATAAAGGATTTTCAGAGGTTAAATATTCACCTACCACTTCATTTAAAATGTTTCCGGATTTGGAAGTCACTGGTTGCAATAATTCTGCAGTCCAAGATTTGGAAATTCGGTCAACTTTCTGCGGAGTAGAAATAAGATCATCCGAATTCTCCGGTTTATATCTGAAAGTACTAGAATCTACAAAGCTATTAAAATAAGGGGGAGATGTGGTTGCTCCTCTATAGCTAAAATTATCATTTGTTTTTAAACTCGGATTATCAGTAGATGTAATCGCTTCATTTTCTCTCCACTGTTGCTTCCTATCAATGTTATCGCTCATTTTTGTTTTTGAAGGGTAACTGTTTATTAATGGTTCGTCAGGGCGATGGCGTTCTCCTCTTTCATTTGGTTCTGAAGGGATAAAATTTGAATTAAATGTCAGTTGTTTAGAAGGTGGATTGCTTTTTCTTAAATTCAAGAATCCTTCGAATATATCATGAATATCCTCTTTCGTTTGCAAGATCGTAGGCTGATGCAAGGGATTTCCTATATTGTCTGGTATTTTTGTTGTTTTGAGGGTTTCTAAAACATTAGAAGAGACATTTGTATCATCAGGAAAGTCTTGTGGGTCATAGGACTTAAAATAATTATTTTTTTGACTGGAATTCAAATCGTAAACAAAAGGAGTCAATTCACCTTCAGCTCCAATCTTCATGTAATCCCTGTTTGAATCAAAAGTGTGTTTTCCTTTGTTTTGTTGGTTAACATTAGGCTTTGCTACTATCACTTCAGGATTAAATAAAGTCGATTGGATGATCGGGTAGAATGAAACAGATGACGCATTTTCGTTTCCAGATGCACCATTTACTGTGTTTATATTTCTGTGATTTGAGAAGTGTCTTAGTCTAGAATTTTCATTACCTTCATTGTCTTCTGGGTCATTTGGAATCTCAGAGATGGCAGCATTATATGGGAAATGATGTTCATATTTATTTTGTCCATTCAAATCCCCTGGTGGGGAAGCAAAAGAAATACCTTGTTCAGAATTATAATTCGCTGCGATTAAAGCAGGATGAAATGTTGGTGCAAAATATTCTGCTTCTTTTCCATTTATTATTGGAATCTCAGGATGATGAATATCCTGATTATTTTCATTATAGACTCTTTCAGAAAGCGATGGATTCAAAAAATTTTGCTGAAAAGATGGAGATTCCTGTGACTTGCCCTCGTTTCCAAATGTAGTTTCGAAATTTCCAGTTTTCCATTTGGGAACTTCCGAAGTATCCTAGACAGAATACGAAAAGAAAAGGCAAAAAAAAATTATTATACATTATGATAATGTATATATTAACTTTTGAAAATAGCTGATCTATGAATTAATAATTGAGTTAACATTTTATTTTTACAAATGCAGATTTTATTAACTTTTTATTAATTGTATTACCTTAGGTATTTATGAAATCTTTATTCATTAGCCGTTTTTAACATATCATAATTTAAATTCTTCATACAGAGTAACATTTACACAGTCTTCAGGAGAAAAAATTATAAAAGAAACTTTATGAGAAACGAATATTATAAAAAGGATTTTATTTCCGCCCGATACATTAAAATCCTTTAGGATTAAAGATAATTGTTAGAAACAAAGGGTTAATACTGAAGGTTACTTTTCATTACTAGATGTTTGAAGCACCTTAGTTTGAAAATGTCATGGATACAATTTAGGATTCGGGCTCTGTGATAAACAATGTACAAAAATATATTCTTAATTAAATTTCTTAAGCCTTTTTAGGAATCTTTCAAATCTTGGGAGACGACGTTAGTGGAACATAATTGTATTCGTCACAGTAAGTAGGCGTTACAAGTATATGAGTAGTTTTAAAACCACAACAAAACGAGTGAGGCCACTCAAGCAAAACTTAATTATGCGATATTGTTTATTGGTGTGCTTGCCGCAACATTCTTCCCACCCTGGTCCACATCCAGAGGCACGACCAGTTCGATTGGGAGGGCAATCCCAATCTTTTGGTAAAAAAGATGCAGGTACGAATTATTTCGTCCCGACATCGATTAGTTTCACCACGAGAGCTTTTTTCCACATATGTCGTAGTCTTAGATCTTCTTGTAATAGGACCAAGTCTTCTACTCGTATCCGTGGGGATTGCTTTACATTCCGTGTTTGATGGTATGTACGTAACTCCAAAAGGTATTCTTTGGACCACCTTTTTCAAAATGTGTCGAGTAAGTCTTGGTGTTGCCTGTAAATATTTGTGAGCTTGTTATTTTTAGGCTCAGGTTCGGATGGGACAGTTGTCGACTTTCGACCACTTAGAAAAGGAGCTGGGGTCAAAGCTTCCTCTGTATCATTCTCACCACCTTCATAAATCAAAGGTCTACAATTGAGTGAAGCTTCTATTCGCACTAATATCGTATTTAAGGCTTCCTCATATAGTAATGAGCAACCAAGGGACTTTCGAAGACATCGTTTGGTTAGATTTTTCGATCGCTCCAACCATCCTCCTCACCAAATTGCACATGGTGCAATAAACTTCCGCTTTATACCATTGTGAGAATAGAATTGGTGCATTTTCACTGAAATTAGTGTATTCCAAAGGAAAAAGAGCTCCTTTGCGGCATGGAAGCTACTGGCGTTGTTGGAAGTCCTCTTCTACTGACAAATCTTTTTAAAGCCAAAAGAAACTTGTCTATTGAAAAGTCAGAAATAAATTTGATATGCAAGGTTCTAGTAGTAAAACATGTAAATAGCGTGATGTAAGATTTATTTGAAGGTTTAAATATAAAATGGGCCTGCAAAGTCTATCCCTGTAGTATCGAAAGGTATACAAGGAGTAAGTCTATCAGCTGGAATAGGGGTTTCTATCTCATTAGAACTTAATGCATGAGACAGTTTGCTCGGTAGGCAAGTTTTAATCACTTGCTTGATAGCTTGACGACCTCGGAGTATCCAAAACTAGCTTAATTATGGAAGAACTACACGAACACCCAAGTGATATAGACGAATATGCGTGTGTCTAATCAAAAAGTGCACAAAATAATGAGATCCTTCAAGTAATATTGGATGTTTTTGTTCAAATGATATCTGTGAGAATTGTAGCCTACCACCAAGTCGTAAAATGTTTTACGGCTTGGTGGTAAGAAGACTCTTTTAAGAATGAGCGAAAAAAAGAAATTTTTGAAGATTTAGGTAAGGAACGATTATTCTTTAGCGTGTTAATTTCAACAGGAAAACACTGTTTTTGTACAACTCAAATTCAATATTTCCTTACCTTATTCACCTCATCAGTTGTTAATTCTTAAGTAAAATGTTGTGATTTACAGTTGTGCAGAAAACGATAAATCCAAGCTATTATTCTCAGGAGTTTTGTGTATGAAGTGAAGTGGGCTATATAGATTAAAGTTTGGATATTTGATGTACACAATGTTTGAGTCTTTTCTTAATAAGTTTCTATATCTATTAATATTTTTTCTTCATTTGTCAGAATATTTTGGACTGGCCAGGAGTCTGAAATTTGGGCTAGCCAACTTGGGCCTTTCCACCAAAATTCCAGATGCAAAAATTCTGCTGGGAACACTCCACGTGAAAGATGATCTGCTATATTCTTTGTACCTGGGTAATGCCACCACTGCTCCTGAGAAGTGTATTGAAGAATTTCAATGATCGGTTGCATATGAATGTTTTCTATGGATCTGATTAATTTCTTATCAAACTTAATACGACAGATGAATCACTCCAAAGTGTAGATGCTTGTTAATCTAAACCAGTTTCTTTATGAAAACAGTGAAGCAAACGATCTCCTAGTAAGGCTTCCAAAAGTTCCAACCATGGAAGTGTAACCTTTTTAAGTGGAGAAAGTCTGTTTACTGCGAACTAGTCGAACCTTAGTTTCGTTAAGTTCAGTGAAACAAATGTACAACGCGGCACTATGCGGATGCCTTTTATGAAGCATCGCAAGAGACATTAAGACATATGAGAAGTAGCAGAAATTCCAATCCTGCGAGGATATGTGTATTGTTTAAAGATGATATTTAAGATGCCCATTTGTTAAAGCTTTTGGCAAAGCCGAAAACTCTATAAAAAGTATAAGAAAGCAAAACTTTAAGAGCATAACAGAAGCAGCTTACATAAAGGAAATATTCATTTTTCAGTTATTCATCGAAATTATAGTCCAGATGAATTTATCTGGACATGAAAAAAAAGTAAGTTGCAAAGTTTTGTAAGTTATTGGGTTGGCTATCCCAAACAGTTTGCAATATTGACTCCCGAATAAGAAGGGAGGAATAGGAAACATTGTGATATAAGTTTTTCTTTTTGATTAAAGGTTTATCGTGTTTGAATAAAAATCAAATAATCTGAATGAAAAGTTTAATTGGAAGGCTGTAAATATTTTAAAAGGCAAAGAACTTTCGATCATTAAGATAATTTCAAGATAATTTAAGGTAATAACAAGAGGGGTACAAGAACAGAACTTGTCAGTTTTTTTCAAATTCAGTTCACTTTTAGTATTGCCTATGAAATATACAGTATGCATAGCCATGGAAGCCATAAAGCATACAAGTCATTAAAATTGTTTAATTTAATAGTTTTTAGAAAATCCATCAAAAGTTTAGTGAATAGAATAGTAACCAATTCGCTGGAAGTATAATTGGAGATTGCGATGATCGAAGATTCGTAATTACGGAATAATACGATGAATTTTTCAAATGCATTTAAATACTTTATAATGAATAATTGCATTTATAAGTATGAATATTTATTGAAACTTTCAAAAGCTTTTAGCGATATATTATTTAGTACCTGCTATTTTTGTCAGGTAAAATTTCATTTAATTTATCGTAATTTTTATTCAGACCCTTACATGACTCGTAATTTATATAAACCAATTTGTTTCAGCTGTAATCAAAAGAATAGCAATTGCTAAGAAGTTAGTGTCCAAACTTCTTAATCGATGCAGTATTACAAGATTTTGGAGCCTTTAGCTAATTTTTACAGAAATAAACAATGAACGATTATTATATTTCCTCCTCGAAAATGGAGGCAAATTTCGATTCTTAAAGGTATCCGGAAAATAAATCAGAAACGTAAGAAAATGATGACAATGAATCATAATATTGAATTCACAGTATAGTAGCAAAACACGAAGGGAAAATATATTTATGCATTGTGCCAATGCTCTTCGAAAAGATGACCTGTTCGAAGAACCATCATCAACGCACTCTATGGAAGCAAAGGCAATATAACAAGAAATATATCAAAATACCATGAAGATATTATTGGAAACGAAGAAAACCATTTATGAAGACCTCATTTAATTTAATGAAGGTAAATATGGGTGGTCTGTCTTTACATTGGTCGAGGGTCTGATTCAGGCGTTCGTGATTAAGAGACGGGGCGAGAAAGAGAGTATGAAGCTGGATCCTTTCTTTTAGAATCAAAATTCAAAGCGATGAGACTGGTACATGAACATCCTACATGCCATCTTAAAACTCTCCAAGTGAAAGGTTATTCGTCGGTCGGGAGGAGAGGGTGGATTTCAGGAGTAACCTGAAACTCATGAGACACTGGAAGAAATATAGTTTGCCAGTACTAGACAGCATGAAATAGCCCTATTACGTACAAAAATTCAAAATTTTTTATTCTTCAAAAGGCGTGGTGAGAACATGATAACACACTCGCACATGGCCCTCTCCGTGGTAATCATGCCTGGCGAATTATTACTATGAGTTTATTTATATTGGTTTTTATAAATTAATTATGTTATTTAATAAAACGCAAGGCCAAAAAATTAGATGAATTACCGAAAGACTTTCAAACATTATTGTAACGAGTTTAAAATCTGGGAAACTGAACATACAGCAGTGCTCCAATTTTTTTCAGTGAGTGTTGCTTGTCTTATGTGGACAAAGGAAAACTTTGCTGATAGTAGTTTCTTCCCCAATTAATAGGATCTTTATTTATGAGGCATCTTTTTTGATGATAGGAAGACCTGACACTTGCATATTTAAAAGTTATATTCCCGAAATGCATTCAAATTTGCTAGCCACCCGACGTTAGTTTTTATTGGGAAGTTACAAGACAAAATGTCTCTAGAATAGCCTATACTTGATTGAAGACGAACACGAAATTGCATTTCGAGAAGAGGCAGTAAAAATATATTATATCATCTGTCTATCTAAGATTATAGTTCGAAGAAAGGAGGAAGGTGATGTTTGCCTTTTAATAACATATATAAAGTCTCCGCCCCTTTGTGGGTAAGTTACTTTTTGTATAAGCGCTTCTGACGGAATAGCTCAGAAATGTAATGATTTTAAAGAATGAAACTTGATTTGTGATCTCATAGTTTTACGTCAAGTTAGTTTTTATTTTTAACGGTTGTAAAAAAATGCCCAAAATACATACTCTATTTTTTGATGCTTGTGTTTTAACCGCATACCAGAGATTAATCGTTGAAGATCGCAAGGTAGATTTAGTAAAATTACTATACTTATGACAGAGATCGATATTTCGTCAACACTGTTCTTCATTCCATGAACTTAATACACAAATACCAGTCTTTCTTCACTATTCTACGAAACACACAGTTCTCATATATGGACTCCGATAAGGATAATCTAGCACTCGGGGCCATAATCCAATGGTCCAAAATTGTATGCAATGAGGAAGAGCATGAAACATTTATTAATGAGTACGGAAAGACATTTTGATTACTTCTTTTGGTTGAAATGGCGTCACCAATAGAGGATATATCGTAAAATTGATTGAGATTGTAGGTCTTTTTTCTTAATTCTCTGAAAATGATCTTTGACATATTAAACCATAAGGACGTATTTTTTTATTGTCCCGCCATCCAACATTTGTTTTATATTTGCTGTAAGTTTGGCATTTGCCCATTTTATCTTTTCAGGGTTTTTTTTAATGGGAAGTACGAGAAAAGTTAATTTAAAGGTATTTGAAATTAACAGATTTATTGGGTTTTGTGTCTCCATCGCTGTGTTAAAGTTCCTTCTTGATACTCCCATTATCACGGAAGAATAATATGGTGGAAGATACGAACTCTCGAGAAATGAACGCGTTAGTTCCTAAAAATTATGGTGGTTATATATATATATATATATAT
>JAOUZG010028934.1:1712479-1745551 GCA_026289955.1 Argiope argentata | reverse complement strand
TTCATCAATATTCGGGCCACTGGAAATGACAAAATGTTTTTTTTTTTGTTTGTTTCTCTCTATGTGTGTGATGTGTTTTAAAAATAATTGTTGAATTTTTTTCACAGCAAGTAAACGTAGTGCATGAAAAGGAGTTTTGATTAAACCTTGTACGAAAATATCTTACCGTGCGTCTCTGGAAGGTGGATCTGTCGGCTGGATTCCGGTAGCGCCTTCTCGTGTCTCGCCCGAAATGCGAGTACCGAACAGTGTGGTATCCGTGTCGGTGAAAAGTTCTCTCCTCCACCTCGTCCACTTCTCGTTTCTGAAGGGCTGAAATAATAATGCCGTGAAAGACTATGTGCCATCGGATAAAAAGGAAAAGAAATTTGGAAGAGGTAATCTCAAATTCAGTGTACATTTTTTAAGAGTTATGGCAGGTTCATACTGCATAGGAATCAATGAAGGGGAAGCATTCATGGCGTAATGAACGAGTTCTTAATTCCCTCAATTTCCGAATGTATGGAACTGTGCTCACTCTTATTGGGTACATCAGAAGAATCTGCTCTATAGGGCTTCAGTGGTGCAGCGGAAGGTCTCGCTGTTCAAATATGTTTCAAACATATGGCATCTTTGGAAGCTTCATGAAGCACGCATCAATGTAGGAACTGGGCAGTTATTGTGTTATGACTTTTATCAACGACATTGTCAATAAGCATCTGTTCCTTATTTTTGTTTATTTATTTCCTATATTAGCTTCTCGTCGCGATACTTGCAATCAAATTGTATTATACAATAAATGACGGTGCCAACTCCTAAAGTTTGCACTATACATTGGGGACCCTCTATAATTAACCATTTTTCAAAATAATTGCTATAAAGCAAAAACCAACATTTTTGATTTAAATACGAACTGCCTAAGCTCTTTAAAGCGGCATTAATGTAAACACTAAAAACCTTTGATTAATTAAAATTTTGTAAAAATTGAATGAAATAAAAAAAATGAATAAATTTTAAAAACTTTTGCAGAACATTAAATTTAATGCAAGATCACATTTTTTTTATTTTTACTTTAACATAAAATAAATAATAAATATAAATATAAAAATATTAATGTAATAACCGTTACCCTTAGAAAATCCAAAAGAAAAGAAAAAAAGAGAGAAAACATAAACGACTCGCATAATAACGTAGGAAACATGTAACATAAACGACGTAGGAAACATGTCCTTAAAAAATAAAAAAAGAAATATAAAATGAAAAGTTAATTGAAATGATAACCTTTCTAACTTAACTTTGCATCCTTCATATTTAATTTTTGAAAATATTTTTAATAGCAATATATTTTTTTCAATATTACGCAAAACTATTTTCCTCATCTACTCAATTTTATATCTTCAATTTCTTCGCCTCTCATTGATTTAATCATTGTTCACTCAAAAACTTTCCGATAGTATTTTTTTGATGTGATCAGATGTTGATTTTGTTAATTCAGGCAAATCAAACGAATCTCGAAAAAGATAGGTTAAATTTTCCCATTCTTTCACCATTTGTAAAATTTGGAACTCTAATATCATCTAAAAATTCATTCATTTCTTTAGGAAGTCTAAAATTAGAGTTACTACTATAAAGAATAAATTTTTAAAAAGTAAAATTAACAAATGGTGTCTAAAATATTATTCTACAATATTTGGAATTGGAGACTTGCATTAGCTTTAAACTTTTTGTAAAGTAGATTTCTAAATTTGGCTAACAATGCGCATGTGCGTGTGTATAATCGGAAAACTAATATTTTTAGAGATTATATATTTAGATGGGGCAAACAAATATCTTACTATGCTTCTCCCTCGGTAGAATGAGCCAGGTATTCATCTTCCCACAGAAAATAGCTATTCTTTGGCCAGCCATATTCCGTATCTCCGTCGGTGTCAAGGAGGGCCTTTGAGGGTCCAGAGATAGCACCTTCGGCTGTCGCTGCACCGGACTCTAAATGGGAGGCAGAGCGTTTGCATCAGAACAAATAACAGGAAAGAACGGGACATGTACGGAAATACGTTATATTTATTCAGGTAATTAAAAAAATGGAATTTACTTTTAATCCTTTGCACTCGCAAAGTAATTCGATGCATAATTATTCAATATACAAGGGCTTGTTTATTGCTCCAAACTTGCGCTCACGTGTCTGTTTAAAATTGAATTTCTTCGTCTTTTTACGATTTTGTGTAGATATTTTCAGTAATCAAAATTGAAAAATAAATAAATAAAACGTCAAAATGATGCACCGTCTTGAATGGTGTACAAGAGGCACCATCGAGTGCAAAGGGTTAAACATACTTGATTTTAAAAATTTTAGATTGTTTACAAAAATGTGTCTGCAATAACTCCTTACAATAAATTTGTTTTTAATGTCAAATGAAGGTATTTATACTATTATTGGTATAATAGCAAGTTACAAAAATGGCTAGCTATATCCTTATTATTTTCATGCTTATTAAGTATACAAAGATAAGCAAGGAGGCCAAAGTTAAAACACCACTACTCAAAGCTCTATGCAATGAAATACTTTGTGTAAAAGGTCCAGAATTGTTGAGCATACTGTTTATGACATGGGAGGAGGGGCTGGTTTCAGGAACATGGCGCTGTACAACAGAACATATTAGGAAAGACATAAATAATCGCACAAAAATGCACGCGGAATGAAAAATTTTCCTTTTAGTTTCTACTGCTAATTAAAAAACACACGAAGAAACTTAAACGGTCATTATAGCTGCTATTTCACTCTACCAACGCAAAAAACACTTGATTTTCAACCACTTTTCTGGGCATAAAATTCGATAAAACTGGGAAAATGTCTTATCAACGACGGCTGTCACACGGCCAGAACGCGGTTTGCTTGCGAATTTTTTTAAAATGAAAAAGAAGGAAATGCTACAGCTGCATTTCGGGATTTTCGTCGATTTAAAAATTTACGCAAAAGATCATTACTTTTACAATATTTGTGGATTTATTAGAGAAAGCTAGAGGTCATAGAGTTCAGCCATGTCGAGGAAGCAGATCGCCTTGCTCAGATGCCGTTGAAGATGTTGCCACTGGAATTTTTGAACCATCAATCGATAACATTGCATACTGTCGTAGTGCCAGTGCAGTGACACGGCACTTGAGTGTTCCCTACGGTACATTGCGGAATGTACTGTGAAAGAGGGTGAGTGTTTACCCGTACAAAATTCGTTACAGCCAATAGTTGCTGTTCATCGACAAGGAGAAGCCACTGATCTTTGCATTAACATTTCTGGCCAAAATTGAAGTGGATATTTTGTGACCATGACAGATTCTATGGAGCCCATTTCCTTTTAATTGGAACAGTAAAAGCCCTTAACTGAACCTTTTGAATGGAATTCAGTTCTAGAAACCATTTCTCAGCGTCTATTCATTCAAAGTTCATTTGTCTTGGTGTATCATGCGCAGGCAAGGGAACACCATAATTACTAAAAGTAAATATACATATAGAGAGAGAGGAGGGCAATATTTGGCGCACAATTTTAGTATTTTGAATCTATTTAAAATTTCGGGTGAAATCCATCAAGGTCTATCTTTCTTTATATTTATATACATCAGGGGAGAGCCGACCTGTTCAGCAAACGGGCTACTTCTAATCTTTTTAAGCTACTGTAGTTCACCCTGTGGCGTAGGTTTACAATATTTATTATAACTTAAAGATGGATACGGAATATATACTTACCTACATAACTACAAATAAAATATTAATTTCAACAAATATGAAAATATAAAATGATGTATTAATATCAAAAAATTTACAATACATCAGAAAATAAATCATTTTCAACTAAAATTAATTCTTGTAATGAAAGTTAGTAGAAGAATTTGACTATATATTGTTTACCAGTATCTCGGTGCATAATTAATAATTGCTAATCTTTTCCTGGATTCTAAATAATCGCCAGTGAGACGACAACGAGGTTTTGTCCTTATTATATTCATCGTTGAAAAAGCAGATTCATGCAGGTAGATAAAGTGAAAAAAAAAAAACGATTTTGAATGGTATGGAATTTTTTAAAATTAAGATAATTTACTGCGTCCATTAGATTCTGAAAGTTATCTTTCGGTTCGGAAAAACGCGCTTTTTAAAATTATGCCGTTTGAAGGAGAAACACTCTCTTTTCTCAACAGATAAAGAGAATGCAATGTTCTATAAATAAGTTTATTTTAGTGTGCGTGTTTTAGATCTTAGTAAAAGAGGTCACCTCCAAATGCCTTGGTGGTCCACCGGGTGGTTGCGATCGACTTAACGCCCTTTTCTGATATGCACGTAAATGCAATGACACAAAAAAGGCAAACAAAAGAAATTTGAAACATAATTTTGTCCAAAAAAGCACGTTTAATTTTTTTTTCTTAACTCTCTGACGAACACACTCACTCGTGGGACTCGGAAAACAAAAATCTGAGCATTCGTTGAATTAATAACCTTGTCTGAAGTCCCCGGTTTTTTATTCTGGGAGAGGATAAGGTAACCTTTATTGGAACATGAAAAAGTTGCGGGAGGACCACTCCTGGCCGCTAAAGATAAGAAAGCGAAAAAAGAAGTAAAAAAACCCCCCGAATTGTAACATACGTAGGAGTACATTAAAAGCTGTTTGGCTCTGTCATTTATGCCTCACAATCTCGTAAAATACACTTTGCGCTGAGAAGGAGATGCGCCATTCTGAGCGAATGGCAATCTACAGATCTGGTGCTCGTGCCCTCAGACTGACGCCCACGTAAGTCAGCTTCTCCTTCTTTTTTAGAGAAATCGACTAAGTGATATTACGATTTCCCAAAAGAATTTTTTTTCTTTCTTTTTCCCTCCGAGTGGGCAGATGCAAAATTAACCTTTCTGGCATCCGAGTGCTTTTTGTGTCTCACAGGTGATAAATGCTAATTACGTAACTAAATAAACGGCAAGGAAACGTTATTAAAAAAAGTAATATAAAAAACAATTTTTTAAAACAATTTCCACTTAGATTAACAAAGAAATTTTTTATTTTAGTTATTTTTTATTAAATAATTACAATAAATATAAATATGTATATAAATATGACAGAATCACAATATTAAATTTCAAAATAAAAAGCGAGTTTTCAGGCAATTTTCCATTCTTCTTTCTGTGTATGGTGTTCGAACTCGCAGTTCTAGCGATGCGAATCCCACGCCATATCAGCCAGACTATCCTGGCCTGACAATTACTATAAACAATTGATCAAAAAATTATACTAGCGTTGAATTTTCTGCGTCGATTGAGGATCCAAAGCCAAATGTGACAACGCAAAAGGCGTGATTTTTCGATATCAGTTGGGATACACAACACAGATTAGAAATTACTAATTTTCTTTATTTTGCATTCTTTTAATACAGAAGTACTTCAAAATGAATCCTAAAAGTTGATTAATTATCAATGTTTAGTTTTAAAAGCATCAAAAATTAAGAGAATAAACAGAATCGTTTGAAATAATTGGCCGAAAACATATTAAGCCTAAACTCATTGGCTAGGAAAAACAAACAAACTGAATTTGTTACTTATTTGACTATGGGGGAATAATGATTTTTTGGCGAGAAAGTTGGTATATAATTAATTTATAAAAATTAGAGAATTAATATTTGAAAAACTGAATTAACATCAAATGTCATCCACTATAAGTTTTAAAAAATTTACTTGAACTTGATTGAATGAATAAACAGTATTTTATTAACGATTGAAAATTCGAACAAGGTAAGATATGTAGTGTGGGCTAATAGTAGGAATTGAAAAAATGTGTCCTAGAGGCTGCATACGGAAAACAAACAAATTTTCATTTTATGAAAATAGATAAGGAAAAATAATCTAGTAAAATTGGTGGATAGATTTTAAAAATGCACCCATATGTGCAGTCTGAAGGTGAATTTGGTACTTTTTAATGTATTTTCTGCTTTACAGTTTTTAGTTTATAATTCCAAAATATTGATTTAAATTAGCGGGAGTGAAAAAATTTATCACATACCCTTTAATAAAGGTAAATTAATGTTATCGACTGTTTTTCGCAATATATTGAAATCAAAATTCGACACATAACTACAATTTCGACCCCAAAATGACATACCAAATTTTATACATTTAAGTCCTTTCATTTTTCAGTTTCTAATGTTTTCATACTTCTGAAATTACATAACGATATGGGCTCAACATCTTGGGGAATTTGAGCCACGGAAAACTTGATAGGCATCTATAATACAGATTTTAAATCTGTACACCGAATTTTATCCATCTAGCTCTCTATGTTTTGCATTCACCCTATTAACTTATATTCCAACAAGGTTTCAGTTGGCTTAGTCAGATTAATGTTCCATTGTAAGACAACACCAGAGATATTTTCGGACGGACGTCGTAATTTCGAACTTCGGTCATATAAAGAGGACGACACATGGGCTGGCAACCTCCCCCCCTTTTCACATCACACCAGAGAGAGAAATTTCACCCAGACTGATTTAACTTGCAACAGACCTGATGATTCTTCGACGGAATCGGGTCTCGAGCCTGAAACTCTATGTCTCATGAGCCGAGATCCTACCACTAGGCTACTGTGGACAGACAGATAGAATAGATTGTAAGGAAGTCACCACTTTGTCTCCTGTTGGAAGAGACACATGACCGAACAATGATACTCCTAGCCAGCGGTGAGGCTATTCGTCCTTTGTTGCCCATTGTGTTTCTCCCTTTTTAGCGTCGATCTTCGAACTTGAGAAAGACAAATAATGGAACTCGCATGTTTTCGGCCCATTAAAGCAGCAAACCGTGTTGAAATACCAGATGGGACTATTTCTTCTATGGACCACCCCGGCTGGGATAAAGTTCCAATAATGAACAGCATATGCTCTTTACGACCCGTTGAAGAAATTAGTGCTTTCTTGAACCCATTGAAGAAAGAATGGAAATGCGAACAGTGGGCATTTTGAAGGTTCTGATGGTTGGATGTTTCAGAAATCTTCCCACGACATGATGGCGCGCCAGTGCGAGTATTTCTGATGAATGATTGGACAATCGGCATCTCCAGCGCGCCAATATGAGCCTGAGAGGTGGAGCATCGCTACTATTAAAATGGACGATCGAGAAGCTGATCTGGAGAGAGACTGGACGTGAGCGGATACGACAACGAGACGAGCTGTCAGCAGTGCTGAAGTTGAAGAGATACTACGTGATCTCAAGTTTGTTGGAAAGATCTACCGGAAGTAATCCGTTGATCTCTGGAGCTACAGGCAGTAGCCGGATACGCGGACAGCTTATGAATCCCCCGCATAGTTGCCGAACGGACAATCCAGTTGTAAATATTTTCCAGTATCTAACCTAGAGGACCTGTTGTTGTTTTTGTTTTTTGTATTATTGTATAAAGCTGTAAATAAACCCTTTGTGTATAACACTCTACTATTTTATTTGATCGACCAGTATCAAGTCATTACAAGATTTTTCTCATAGAAATCTACAAATTTATGGCAAAGATCACATGCCACATTTTATCAGTATAGCTAGAAGCATTCTTAAGTTATTTCAGCTATAGACAGCCAAACCAGCAGACATTTTTCAAAAATGTATTTTTCGAACTTAAAAAAAGATTTACAATTCCTCAAAATCTCGGGTTCGAATTTTTTTGAAGATTATAATGAAAATAAAAACACAAATCTCAGCATAATGTGATAGTATGGAAGATAGATGGGGAAAAAAAAGGATGGATGTGACTTTAAACAATTTCCTTTAATGTCGTTTCAGTTGCCCTCAATCGAATAATCGTCGATAAAGATCTGCGGAATGATTTCCGATTCAAACTTGAGTTAATAGAAAAATTTTCTTATACTTTTAAACACCGAACGCTAAATTAAAAATCGTGGAGTATTTTAAAACAAAGGAAAACTCAATAAATGCTAGTAGGAAGGGCCATTGAAGATGAATAGATATATATTATGATTTCGAGAGACATACGCCCATTTATTCTTTAAACTCATCAATGTCTTTTATGTGCAAAACGTTATTAAGAATCAGCATCATCCATTACCTGCTTTCCTATTAGTACAACTCAACTTATAGTTTTTCAATTGAATAACTTAAAACATGTATACTAGAATTTTGGAATGCACCAAAGCAGTAATGAGAAATAGAAACGAGAAGACACTCCCGCTCCCGCTGAGAAAAATATGAAAATTAATAAAAAGTTCTTTTCTTACGAACATTTCTATAACTTTAATAATTTTTTTCTTTTAATCATTTTTTATTATTTAGTCTTTGGCCTGTAAATCGTTATTATAAACAGTATAGAATCTTAAAATTATATTCTTTTAGAATTCTCTTTTATGTGACGCCAGCAATATCTAAATAATGTTATAGATTTAATGGTAATTGTTTTGTATATATTACAAATAGAGAAAATAAGAGAAATAAAAATAAAAGCGGAAATAAAAGTGAATAGAATTCGATAAAAATTCATGTGCAATCATAATTTTTTTTTTAAAAAAAATGATTAAATTTGTATTTTTTTAATCAGACTATCATGAACTGTAAGAAAAAAAATATTTTTTTGCAAATAAAATATACATTTAAAAATCTGAAAAATAATTTTATAATTCATTTTAATATTCAAGGACCAAAATGAATTCTTAATTCAGTAAAAAATTTATTTCAAAAAAAAGTTAAAACAGAATTTTGTTATGAAGTTAAAACAGAATTTTGTTACAATTTTTTAAAGCGAATAAGATGACAATGTTTTGAAAATTTCTATCTTCGCAATCGAGGAAGCTCGTTTAGAAAATCCACTGTACTCTTAACTCTTAATGTAATCACTAATATGTACAGTGTGTCCCAAAAAGATTGATACTCGGCTCAATTCTTTACCTATTAGAGATAAATGGATAATAAACATTACAAAATAGTTCAGAATAAGGCACAGAAAAAGACATTAATAAGGATTAAGAAGAAATTTTTACTCTTAATTGTTGAAAAAGTTAAATTTTTAAAATTTTTTATGTAACCTCTATGACACATTTGGCGTGTTGGAAAACTTTTCTTTTTCGTCCAACCAGATAGTTAGAAGGAGAAAAAAATCGCATAGCTGTATTTTTAAAGTCCAATGAATTATGAAATAGGAAAAGAAATGCACGCCATTTTTCAAAACCCGTAAAACTTAGTTTCTTTGGTAAAAATAGGGGCCACATACAAATTCAGAGCAGAAATTTTTAGATTAAAATTGCGTTAGCATGCGTAAAAAAAAAATCCCTTAAATAAATCTTTACTAGACATAGATAAACACTTGTCTACCCATACGAACAATGGGACACACACGGCTTTTAATTTCATTTCATTTAGTCTCGCAGTTGGCGAATATAATAAAAACATCACGCATACATGTAGATAGATATTTTATAAAATGTATTTTTGAACGATATTTTAATAGAAGAAAATCTTCTGCATTTCATTATGCAGTTAAAAAATATTTTAACTTAGATATTTTGAATGTCTGAAAGCTGAGACTGTAAAGATATTGTTGCGTAAAAAATTAGTTTGAGTTTTCTAATTGACTAAATTGGTCTAGAGAAATCGTAGAAAAATTTGAAAAGTCAACGAGAATTTATTTTTTATCATGTCAGAATACGATGTTGCTTAGGGAATGAGGTTTTTGGCGCAAAAAAATCCGTAGGCGAAAAATAAAAATTTTATCATCTGTACGAACATCTAAAAAAATCAGCTTTTAATAACGCATTGCCATTGCATTTACAAAAGCTCTGATTAAAAAAATAAGTCAATGACTACAGCAAATAAAACCTAGAAAAATGTCATTTTGAGCGCGTGATTATAGGAAACGAAATAAATAGGAAATGTGATATTTTTTTTCAAAATAAATGCGACATAAAGTTTTTTTTGGATCGTCTGCAATACTAAAGTGACTCATTCGATGAAACAATGAAAATGAATGAAAATATAATTTAACTCGCACGAGCACGTGGTGCTTCACCGCTCAAGAAATTATAATCTAACATGGCACATTGAAATATGCATAGCGGATTTCATTTTAATTTTTATATTTATATGATCTCATTCCGTTCCTTATTTTGAACTATTTTGAAATTTATATTGCCCACTTATCTAAATTAAGTGAAGATTCAACCATGTTTTATTCTTTTGTGGAACAACCTTCACACGGATAATTTAGGAAATACCGTCTCAGAAATTGGATCAATGTCCCCAAATTAAAGGCATCGAATATTTGGGTCGAAAAATAATTAACTCATATTGTTGTGCGGTTCATGGAGAAAATGTTTTGAGAAAACAGTAGTGGTTAGAGTTAGAGAACAGATTCTTACATTTATAAATCATAAATGGAATATTTTAAAAGAGATGAATAGGCTTCATGATGATAGAATATGCTATAATAACCTTTTATTTGCTGCTGTTTAAAAGTTTCTGAGATTGTATGAAAAATATGTGCCTGAATTGTACTGATCGCATCATGTGGACTATATTTAGAACTAGAAGAAAACCTAGAAAAGCTGTTATAAAAACTACTGTTACTGATAAATTGATAGCAGAGCAAAAAAAAAAAAAAAAAAAAACCTTCTATGGAAAGCAAACGTAAATTAAAATCAATACCGGCTTCGTGGTTTTGTATCATGTGAGCAAAAGAGAACTTTGGTATTTTGCGGCTCTAGCAATCAACAAACAATTAACGTATTGATTATTTTTAGAAGAACTTTTTGTTTCGGTAAATTTTGCAAAAATACATATGAAATAAAATTTTTATGAATTTTAAATACTGTACCATTAAATTAATGGGATGAAACAGACACTATATATGATGAATTGTATGTGACAAAATGCAGATTCTATTCTTTATTCATATATTCTGCATGAAATGGATTACGTTATCCAAATTAGGCGCAATTAAAAGAATGACAGAAAAAAAAATCAAACAATGCTTACTTGAATTTTCGTTAGAGCATCCGTTTCCTCGATCATAGTTTCGTGTTTCAGACGGTCCAAAAAGCATTCCCGATTCGTCAAGTCTTTATATGCTATGGTTTTCTGAAATGTTGAAGCAGGGATAAAAAAAAACAAGCGCAGGAATAAAAAAAAAGAGAAGTTGGAATTAATGACTGTAATATGCCGCTGTTATTAAGTACAATTTCTACACACACACACACACACACACACACACACACACACACACACGGTTACTCAGATTTCAATCCAAATTTAGCAGGACAGTTATTCTTTCAAACCATTCTAGGTAAGTCTTGTTCTAGAAGTCTAGTACAGATAAAAGAATAAAACCCCTACCCTATACGAAAACTGAAACTATATACCTAAATACAGAGCAAAATTAATTAGATATTATAAAATAAATGATAACATTACCCGAAATGATTAAACAGCATCCATTGTCTATTATAAATATTGCGATAACTAAATAAACATTATAAGACATTAAAATGGCATTAGCACTTTGTCAGGCTTAATTGCACTAATTCCTAATATTTTATAAAGCTCAGAATTTGTATTTTTTACAAAGTTATTTATATCGTAACAAGATTAATAAAATTTTCTTAATTGATCTAGGAAATAGGCTAAGGAGACTGTGAAATAGAAAACGCAACAAGTCTCCAATTAAAAGGGATTTTTCATATCAAGAAATTATCTATTAAATCCCTAAAGTAGCCAAGATTCTTTCTTTTTTATTTTTTATAAATAAAATTTACCGGACAAAATTTACCGGATTTAACAAACAAGACAGCGTAAATTTTGAACAAGTTTATAGGACACTCTTCACTTACAGAATGTGCAGGGAAGAAAGGCGACATCAAAGCTTCGATTTTATCAAACATCTGGACCAAAACGTAGCAGAATGTTATAAGGATGTAAATACGGTCCATGAAATCATTTATAAAAGAAAACTCTACTTGGTTTTTACAGTTGCATTAGATTGATCAAGTATTTACATTTAGATATTCATCGATATATTTTATGCTCAATTAAATATTTTTTTTCATAGAACTAACATTTTCTCAAAGTAAATACCAAATTATCTAACTGTATCCTAATATAAGAAGTTTTCTAGATGTGACTGCACTAAAATAATAATATTTAGGTGAAATTTTTATCATCCAAATTTTGCTCGGGCTCTAATTCAAACTGTTACTCAAATTCAATAGTTTAAATCTAAATCAAAGTTTAATGTCCTGAATCAGACGAATAGTTTAAAAACTAGTTTTGAGCATGGGTTGTCTCAATATAATGCAAGTGGGGAAAAAATCAAAGCAAAAAACAAACAAAACCTCGATTATGCTTTAGATTAATGTGAGTACAAACTAAGGCTTTGTAATTTTGTATTATGTGAGAAGAAATAAAGGGGGACGAAAAAAGAATTTGTAATGCCAAAAATATCACATTTGTTTCTTAAATCATGCGATGGCATACTTTCGAGAATCAAAAAATACTTTGAGTTCAGTTGCGCTCCCAGAATTTGTCGTCCCAAACTAGTTTTTTTTTAAATTAGACCGATGAAAGAAATTTCTAAGGTCACTTTTTACTTTCTTGTCTAACAATTATAGAGAACGTGTTTCAGCAGACAATAAATATTCCAGATTTCAACAAATCGTCACTTTTAGAATTCCCTGAGTTTGAAAAATATATTTTTGGCATCATTTTTATTTGTCCATCAGTCCATCTTTGCGAAAGATAACTTACAAATGTTTTGAGGTAGACAGATGATATTACGGTATAAGGATTTTACGTCAATGTTGTAGATTGCTAACAGATTTTGAACACGGAAGTGTATCTGCTTGGCTATTCGAATACAGGTCAACACGATAGCTACAAAACAAAGAAGGCTAGACGAATAAAATTCCATGTGCAGGCTTAACATCTATAAAGAAGACATTGGTTAAATTTTTAAGCCAAATGCAAGAAGAATTTGACGTTTTGTAGGAACTATACTTTCTGAAACCTGTAAATGCGATAACTCAAAAACGTAACGACTTAAATATATCAGTTTTCAGCATGGGAATCTTTTTTTTTTACTACTAATACAATTTAACATCAAATTTTCGTTTTAATTGGGTGAAGAAAACTCGTTTAAAAGACACATTCGATTTGTATGCTATGAACTACATGCCAGAATTAATCACCAAGAATCCCACGACAGATTTAGTAAATATGCTAAATTCATGAGAAAGGTTCATTTTTCGTAACTATTGTGTGTTATAACCATATAAGGCACTTTTATTGAAAAGTAAACGATAAAGTTTTGGGAAGACCATTTCAACTAGTTCTAATTTAAAGTATGCTTCTTATAAAGTTAATTATATTGTTTTTAAAAAACTACAAAATACACTGCTGTTTTCTTTTATTTGGTTAAAACTATTCGATTTTTAAAAAGTATCGATCACAGCCACGAGAGACAAGTTCATTCACATAAAAAAGCACTTTGTAGCTTCTTGTTTTCTACGTTTACTGTGAAAGCCATTTATCTGAAAACAGATAGAAAACTTCCTGTTTTATATTCGCCGTTCGCCCTATTTAATTTATATTCATTAATATAAATTAAATAATTTTCATTAAATAATTATTCGGATGTTGGATTATTACGTTTAATAATGCCATTAATGCACAAATACTCTAAATTGAAGGAAACCTATTATTTAATACTCAGCAGAGTTTAACCCTCTATGGGCCGAATTTTTGTTTTAACTCCAAAAAAAAATTTTGGTAACGAAAAATCAGAAATTATAAAGCTATAAATGCAAATGAAAATAAATTTTTGAGGTCAAAGAATTTTATTGCGTTATAATTATTATGTGACTTTCAAGTGACACCGGCCTATAAAATGTGCACTTCTGTGTATAAAAGTTCATATGTGAAAGTCCATAAAACAATTTGCATTTGTTGTAAGGCATAATCGTACATGCATCCATAAACATAGTTTGGTGATCACTGACAAAAGCACAAATAATTTCAATTGGATCAGATGGTTTCGCGTGGTGGTTTTATTGTCAACAGTTTGCGCAATAATTATTTCGCTATTTCGGGCTGATGAGCCTAGCAATGGTCATGAATACTAGTAGTGGTCGTGTTTGCAACGTCATAAGAGTTAAGATTTATGCGCCATCTCATGAAAAAAGCTATAATTATTTTGTAAAATATCGATAAAGTAAAATGTGACCTGAAAGTTACACGGGACCATAGAGGGTTAATAAGATGTTAAAGTGTATCTTGCGTTAAATATTTAATGCACTGGAGCATTTTTTAAAAGTTTTTTTTTCTTTTTTTGTAATTTAAAAGAAAAAGGAGATTATTGAGAGCATAAAAAAGGCTTGATGCAACTATGATCGATTGATATTTCAGATAACTATTTTTAAGAGCGCTTTAAAAAAAATTAAGCCTATATTTTTCTTAATTTCGATGTTATGAAATTAATATTGAAGAATAGTTCGTTCTGGAGACATTATGGCAATTAAAGTTTAAGATGCTGAAATCTTAGTAGCGAAATACAAAAACAATAGAATAAAAAAATTATAATATATACATTTCCAAAAATATCGAAGGAAAATAAAGCTAAATTAAAAAATCTAGAGCCAAATGTTTTTTAAAAAAAAGAATGACCAGTTTTTCTAAAAGTTTTTAACATATTGCCAATTTTGCCGAGACTTTTATTGCCCTTCGATAGATAAAGCGGAAGAAATTATTGCTGTCTCTCATCCACACCATTATCCGAAAAGCAAAGGGGATTCGTCCTCGGCCGCACCCTCTTACATTTTGCGGCGCAGTTAAGATTCGAATCACTTTCCTCGTAATTGCCACCCCTCCTCCTCCTCCCACGAGGGCAACTCCAGTGGTGAAAAATTAATCTGCCATCGGGATGCGGTAGGTGAAAGCCTGCAATAAAAGCCGCCATTAGGATTAATTGAGAAGGGGGAGGTATTCATTGCTACACCTGGACAGGCGCTCTTAGTGCGGTGTGTTCCTCCCTTCGTACTACGAAGAATATATCCGACATTTTTCTTTCGATAGGTTAAATTTAAAATTTGACAAGAACAAGTACTTTTGGCGACCTATCGAAATTTATTTTTGTGAAGAGAGGAATTTTTAATCTCTCATGCCCGCCAAAAAATGTTTCCTGGACACATGTTATTGCTCGTGATTTATAAAAGTCGAATTCAAAGAAAAAACATCGCTTGATAAAAAATATGTAAACTTCCTTGGCTTGAGGAATCATCTGCATTTTTTTATCATGTCAGAACATGATGAAAAAGGCATCAACAAAAATACGTTGCCAATGAATTGAAATTTCATTATCTGCACGAGCATCTCAAAAAATTAGCTTTTAATAACGTGTTTCAATTGCCTTTACAGAAGCTCTTATTTTTTTTTTTTTTAAAAAAAAGGTAATTACTACGGCAAGTAAAACCTAGAAAATGTCATTTTGAGCACGTGATTATATAAAATGAAATAAATAGGAAATGAGATATTTTTCTAAACAGTAAATACAAGACAAAGTTTTTTGGATAGTTTGGAATACTAAAGTTACTAATTCAGTGAAACAATTAAAATAAATAAATATATAATTTAACTAGTACGAGCACGTGGTGCTTCAATAAGGTTTCAATGGGATGAGGGTTTTGGTGTCAGCAAAAATATGTGGGCAAGGAATTGAAATTTTAAGTTTTAATTTTCTTAAAAATAGGCCATAGAAGACTCAAAAATATGGTTAAATGGCTGCAATTTCCAAATAAAGACCTTTTTTTTTTAATCTTCAACTTGCCACTTTTTGTTGAGAGGATTTTTTCAGCTTTTTTTTAACTTTATGAAAGCTTTCTTCAAACTTGAATAAAAATCTTTTTAAAACCAGATTAGATTGTTTTATTAAGTAAAACATTTTCAATGATTGGCAGTTCAAGAAATTATGCTCTGACATGATACATTGAAATATGCATTGCCTATTTCAATTTTTAGTTGTTTTTTTTTGTATAATCTTTTTATTTCTCCCATCGCAGCTCCTAATTTGTCGTCTTTTGAGTGATTTTATACTTTAAACATCCCCAGATATACAATTTTAGATAAAAAGGTTTAAAAAACCATGTATATATAAAAATAGCAAATAGGTCACGCGTTTAATACTTCCCTTCATACAATTTTCATTACAGTCGTTAACACAATACTTTTAACATAAAAAATTATTGTACTTTTTAATTAAAACTTTATTATCAATAATCTAAGATTAAATAACAATTTGAAATCTATGCTTTTATTCCCATACTTAATTGAAAATAAATAGTAGTTTCAAGGCATATTATTGTTTAAAAAATCAAAAATATTAACAATTAATATTTATAAAATTAGCTTTAGTTAAATGTTTTTGCTCTAGCTGTAAAATAAGATTCATATTTTCTGAAACATTCTTTTATGATTGAAACAAAAAAAAATCTTTATACAGTTGATTCACATGTTCAGGTTTTTCCCAACAAACACTTTAGATTGTTTTTAAGAATTTGTTTTCTTTCTATTTGATCTTTTTTTTACCCTCAAGCGAATTAAATTTTAAAAAAATACTTATTCAAACGTACAAAAAATTCTCACCAAAGTATAAAAACTTCTTTATTGAATACTCTTTTTATCGATATAAATAAATATGGTTCAAAAATATAAATTTACGGTATAAACGCAGCAAATAAATTTAGTATTTAATACTGAGTTTTGCTTCTGTGCCTTATTTTTTATCAATTAAAAATCCAGTGCTCATTCCTTCATCTATCATTCACTCTTACTGGCACCTAACGGAACTTGGCTTGAAATGTAACTCAGGTAGAATCCGCTGTACTTTCTTCATCTTACCCTTTATTATTTAAAAAAAAAAACTTTTATAAATGTAAATAACGTTGAAAGACTTGGTTTATTTTTTGAACTATTCTAAAGATTTTTTTTAAATTTCTCCCCGGGAATTATTTTGAATAAATAAGTTACACGCGCCTCTTCCCCCCACAGGAAAAAAAGCGAAAAGTATACTGTTCTGAAAGCATTTTGTTATTTCAACGTATATGGCATGATCTTAAATGGACGAAATTTGTAAAAGTGTTTTATCTCTTGTTCCTTCAATTGATATCAAAACTTTTATAAATGTCTTTTCGAAATCTTTAAACCTGCAATTTAAAATTAATTAAAAATATAAAATAATCTTATTTGTTTTAATTTTGCTCAACGTTAGTCCTCCTTGCCGAGTATTTTAAAGTTTAATTAAGATTTATTGTCAAATATTCATTATATTTGTAAATATATTTTTAAAAAACTGGAACCCGTAATTTAATGGTAGAAATTCAAATTTTCAACCGATTATAATTCATAAATAGTTCACGCAAAATCAGAAAATGTTGTTGTGTACAAATGTACAAAATTTTTTAAAGCCACGGATACATCGCAGGAATTGGTGACGGATAGTTATAGATCTTTGGTACTAATCTAGGTTTTTTTTTATCATGTCAGAACATGATGTTGTTTTTGGGATGCGGTTTTTGGCGTCAACAAAAATCCGTAGGCGAAAAATAAACATTTCATTATCTGCACGAGCATCTGGGAAAAAAATCAGCTTTTAATAACGCGTTGCCATTGCATTTACAAAAGCTCCAATTATTTTAAAAAATAATTTAATAACTACAGCAAATAAAACGCAAAAAAATGTTATTTTGAGCACGTGATTATATGAAATGAAATAAATAGGAAGTTTGATATTTTTTTAGACAATAAATGCGAAACAAAGTTTTTTGGATCGTTTGCAATACTACGGTTTTTAATTCAACGAAACAATTAAAATGAATAAAAAAAGATAATTGAACTTGTACGATCACGTGATGCTTGGCCGTTCAAGAAATGATGTTCTTACAGGAAACATTGAAATATGCAATTTCGCTAATAATTCACCGCCTTTCCCTCTACATTATCACATCCTTGCAATGCGTTTAGAAAATGCAGAAGTTGGCTGAAGAACAGAGAGGAAAGTGTCGGAATCTTAAAGGTTTTGCACCTAAAGATTTAAGCTGACTTCTTTTTTGTTCATGCAATGAGTTTGACTCCAAGACAGAAATATTCCATGGATATTTTTTAATTGCCATTTTAATGCGTTGGTATGCGATTAAAATTTTAAACATTTCCTAGTCTTTAAGTGGAGGAACTTTTTTAAAAATATTTTATAAATGCTTCTTACTATTCTATTGGCGCAGCATGACCATATATGGCTTTTGTGCCAAAAACCTCAAAACAACCTAACCTAACCGAGACATTTCCATTTGTGCTTTATAAATCAATATCTACTGATGGTAAGTACAAAAACTTCATGAAAATGGGTAGCGTATGCTTAAAAAAATATTCATCACTTGTATGCGAGTTACTTGATGTTTGAAGGGAATTAAATAAAAATTAAGATAAAGGAACTGTTCATGCTCAGAAGTCAGCATATACAACAATACTCTTAATCCTGAAATATTCCTTCAGACCGTGAACATAAAAGTAATGTAAGGTAGTAAAGAATTAGACCAATTCCTACTAATGTTCGTTCAGAGTCTCAAAGATTCTGAAGGAAGAAACGGAACTATTCTAATAAAAAACAGCGCATATCTTTGAATCTGTTAAATAGAAACAAACTTTTAAGGATACAAAATACATAGTAATTTTGAATACTTCTCTGAGTAAAATAATAGTACATCTGTTAGTCCAGGTTCGTGATTCTCTCTCAAGAAATGAAGATAACTTTATCAGATGTGGGGAACAAGGTCTTCGAATGTTCCTTAGAGCTGATTTTTAGAGAATCTTATACAGGTAGACCGTAAGATTTTGATTTGTTGCCCAGCAGTTTCAGAGACAGCGCTTGGTTAAATTTTATCACATTCAGCATTTAAATGGAGATAACTTTAAGTAAAGCTATGATTTTTTTAAAGTAGTTGGGTGCTTTTGAAGTGCAGACATTTAATTCGTTAGGTCAAAAATTCTTCATAAAAGCATATGGCTCTGTATAGCATGCTATAAAAAACTGAATTAGAACGAATACCGAAAGACAAAGAATTCCAAAGCATTCATCAAAATTTAAAATCTATAAAAAATGCGATCAAAATTCTAATTATTTTTATGACCTTTCACATTTTGGCGATTTTATTTCAACATAAATGATTTTTTTAATCTGTTTTTTCAGAACATTATAAAAAATGTATATTTCGATTTTTTAAAATTATTTTTAGTTATAATCTGGAAAATGAAATTTGAAATAAATTGTCACACACACACACACACACACACACACACACACACACACACACACACACGGGGAGAGGATGCAAAACTCGAATAACTTACTTGTTTAAAATCGTACAGTGTCACTGTTTTTGTAGCTGCTCTCGGACTCATATTTATAACGTATTCAGTCTGAAATAGATCAATAGAAATACATAATTATCCAGTGAAATTTGGAGGCATCAATAACTGAAAATCAATAATTTGTAATTTTAATAATACATAAATTTAGATATCACTATATATAAATGTTATTAATGACGAATCTAAAGCATGCCTATATTCAGTGAGTACGTCGAATTCAATTTAAAATAAAAATTTCAGTAAATGCCCTTTACATTATTGTAAAAGCATCAAGAGGAAAGTAATTGTATTGTTAAAGATAAGTATATTTAAATTATATTTACCTTAAAAAATTATATAAAATAATCTGCAAAAAAAAATTATTCGAAAACTTTATATATGTGTTCTTAAATAATTTTTTTATGTAGCAAAGTTTACAGAAACAATGAATAATTCCGAATACCTCACTTTACCTTGAAAATAAATAATTGAAAAAAAAAATCTGAATAGTGACATTTTGACCTTAAAATTTAATTAATAAATGACCATAACTTTTGAAAATTGCTTAAGAAATTTCAAATATGTATTCACTCCTTGGCTGGCAATTCGAATCAGCCCCCCTCTCTCCCGAAATGTGTGAAATTTTTAAATGTCCGAAGGTTTAACATCCAGCTCTTTGGAGACTGGCGGACAATGCTGATATAATCTTAGATTAATAAAAACTACTATTTCCGAACAATAAATAATTCAATCAGTGACAAAATATTTGAAATCCCAAATATGACAGAAATTATCTGTCGTTTACAAAATAAACAACCAAAAAGTCAAAAGCAACAACAAAACTCCCCAGAAAGATGAATCAAATGATTTTTCAAGTTCCAAACAAATTTTAAACACTTTTTCATAATTTATCAGTTTATCCGCCCAGAAAAAGATAGAAAGCAATTTGCTGATTTTTAAAAAAATCTTTTTAACTTATGGCTAAGAGTCAGAGTAGCGAGAATAAAATTTTTTGTCAAAGCAGAATGCAAGCAGCGGGAGTGGTTTACTACAAACTTTTCGGCGCACTCTCTAACAAAAGTGATATCTCAGTGACCGCTTTGCATGACATTACGACGTGTTTAATTTCTAATGAAGCACTTTTGCTGAATCGGTCGTGTGATCCTTAGGAATATTTTGGCGATTAATCTCTGGTATGCGGTTGAGAATACCCTACGAAAGTATCCGTGGTTTATTATCTGTGTTAAGTAGAATCTAATAATAATCTGTGTTAATAAAACAAAAAAAAATGACACAAAATTACAATCATATACCAAATTTCATAAATTTAAGTCACTTCGGGTTTTTTCATTATCATGTTTCTGAAAATAGAAACCGACAGACATTCCACCTCTAGTTGGATTTGGATAAATTTTGATAAATAACTGCCCACTAGAGGCTATATCTGTATTTCATAGTTTATCCATCTAGTTGTTATCATTTTGAAATTATTGAATTAATTTATTTTGAAACAATTAATTATATTTTTTAACAATTAAATTTGAAAAATAAGTAAATAAAACCTCAAAATAGTCCACAATCCTGAATGGTGAGTCTGAGGCACCATCGGAGAGCAAAGGGTTAAATTTAAATCCTGTACAAAAAGCAAATAATGTTAAGTCGTTACGCAGATTATATTCTGTATGTGAAACGTAGATATGTGATTTAGAAAATAATGGTTTTAATCCAAACGGTTATCGTTCTTTACTATACCCCATATTGTTAAAATCTATCACTAGAGAATTGTCCCTGGAATTTTCTCGTAAAATGTACTCGAAAAGAGAAAATGCTATTTCGGATTTATTAGAATTCTTAAAAATCGAAATTCAATGTCGAGAGGAACAGATGTACGCGCAGAATACAAAGTGAGCACTTATGTAAAACTCAACCATAAGAACAGAAAATTCGGTAAGAATAAATTTGAGTTATTTAGCCGAAATAATCAAACAAGCGCGAATACCCCGCATGCATCTGCCTTTGTAATTGACGTGAAGAAATGTTTATTTTGTGTAAAGCCTAAATCCTATCAGGATTCATCTTGCCCTTTGTCGGTTGTGGAAAGAAAGAATCTTTATGGAAGAATACTAGGTTATGTTAAGAATATTATGTTTGATATGTTTCTTGTGCCTCATGAAAGCAGGACATGTTGGACATGCAGGACAAAAATTGCACCTCAAAACGTTCATGTGTTAAATGTCGATGTGAGCGTTCTAAAGGCCCTATCACACGGCAAAATACCGTCAGCACTTTCGTCGACAAACGACGACAAAAGTGAAGTAACTTGAGGATATGCTGTCTGGTAAACATAAAAACTTAGGTTTACGTTATGGTATATTTATCGCTTTTTATTCGTTTCTCCTACTTAGTGAATATCGGCAGTTTTCTCACTTCATAATTCGTGGGATTCTAGTCAAGATGTTGCTTGAATTTGTAATTCAATCCGGGATAATTTTTTTGAATATAATAAAGGTAAAATGAATATAATAAAGGTAAAATGAGACAAGTTGTACATTTATCGAATTTGAAAATGCTTTTCTAGCAATTTTTTCCTTTGAATGTCTTTTTCATTTCTAATAGTATTAATCTTATTGTCATTTATTGTAAATATTTATCGTGTCATTCAACTAATTGTAATGTTTTTATCAAAATTAATAACAATGAATTCTGTAAAATAATAAAACTTTTTTTAAATTATTCTTAGTAACAGTTATTTTTGTAGTAATAATGACAAGCAAAAGAAAAAATATATATGCAGCTTCTGTGTTTGTATTTTATAAATTCCTATAAATCTATCTTATCAATATTAAATTTAAACAAAAATATATTGAAAAGAAAAATGATTTGTGGGTGTGCATTCAATTAAGCTTAAAAGGTGTATATCATCATAAATAGTGCTGAAATTTTAAAATCATTTTTAAGTGCCTTAAAAGTGCTTGTTTTTTTTAGAAAAGTGCAAATAAAACAAAAATTGATAAATGAAACAGAAGAGGAGTGCCAATACATTTAAAAAAATTAAATAACTTTTGAAATTTAATGATTTTTTTCTATATGAAAACTGATATTTGTTGGATCCATCTCGACAAATTTTAGGTTTTGTGTATAACAAAAAAAAAAATGTGTTCAGACTTGCAGTACAAATAACTAAAGTTAGGAATTTGAAATATGGCAACAAATTGATTCTGGAACTTAAAAAATTCACTAAGAACATATTTTTTGGAATTTTAATTAAAAATAAAAACAGGATTTAAATGCATTACCACCATATCATTGAATAATAAGTATTTTTTACTCTTTTAAAGTTGATTGAATGTTTTTTCCCTCCTTTTTTATTTTTTAAAAATAATTTTTGAGAATGTATATTGAACTCGATTTGTATTTATCATTCCTTTAAATATTTTTTCCCACACCAGTTCAAAATTATAAAACAATTCATTGAATAGGATTCTCCACTTGATAAATATTGTTAAATTCTAAGGCATTACACTATTTTGTCTCACTAACTTCTAAAATTACTCTTTAAAAAAATGTGTCAAATGTTTCGTTTTGTTTTCATTTTATTTGCAACTACAGAACTGGGTTTTTTAAAATCTTTGTGGATTTATTACCAGTATTTGTGAAAAATACGAATCATTAAATAATTTTCATTTAATAATAATAATCAAAAATAATTTTCCAAAATATGTTATTGCATTTTTCTTAGTTTTTTCAAAGTTAAAGTATTAAAACTTCATTAAATTTTACATAGATATTAAAAAAAAGGTTTTTCTTAAATTTTGAAATTGCCAAATATTAAAAAAACACCTCTACATTACATCAGAAATAAGAAGTAATAAAACAATTTTTTTTAAAAGTCTGATCATTTCCAAATGTGTGACCATTCTATGCATCTTTCTCAATGCGAATGTATAATCAGAAATACCATATCATCCTAAATTAACTGTTTGTTACATTTAAAAGAAAAAAATGCGGAAAAGAAGCTTGAATTTTAATGTCTATCGTACAAAAGGTGATTTAGTTTTTTGCTAATGATAAAAGTATGATCATTTTTATATTTTTGCCAAAACCAAATATGTTTTATATTTCTGCAACATTGCAGGAACATCTAAGTATTAAAATTTAAAATCACTATTATATTTTTCACTCTAACATTGGAGTTAAAATTTTTAAATTATATAGAAGCTGTTAACAAACTATTTAAGGAATTACTATTATCAAAAGATTATACTATTATTTGAATAAATAAAGACTGAATATGATCAAATATATTTCACAAAATGAAAACAATTCACATCAGAATTAATATTTTTTTTTATTTACTTAAAAATATCCTGTTGAATATCTGAAAATTCCATCACAAGTTTGAAGACTCTTCTAGAGAATTATTCCCCATACGGTACTGTCAGTTTTTTTAAAGTGGGGGCAATAATTTGTCCCACAGAATGGGGAAAAGATACCGTAGTTTTACTTCGCTTTTTTTTCATTCTGTCGAAACTAATTTTAGTATTTAGTAATATGTAACATTAAATGCATGCATTTTCAGTCGTATAGTAGCGCCAACCGAAGCCATTCTTGGCATACTACGTCACTGCCAAAGTTTCACATGATTGGTTGAATTTCGTTTGCAAACGATATTTCCGTTACTATCGTGGACATTTTCAAGCCGGTTAAAAAAAGTTGACGATGACGGAAATCTTGCTTGACCGGTTACCTGCGGACACAAATCGGCAACTGTCGACGAAAGTGCTGACGGTATTTTGCCGTGTGATAGGGCTGATTTGTGACGCGTCAACACCCCTTGAACCCGCTGGGGGTGAAAGGTCGGAAGTAAAGAGGGAAGAAATCGTAACTTGTTAGAGCATAAATATCAGTGAGGGTGAAATACTTTTAGAAACTTGTTCGGCTTTATTGAAGTGGGGAGAAAAGAGAAAATTGGTAAGTATACTGCTAGATAACACTTCTCAGCGATGCTTTTTGAAAAAGGAAATAGCTGGCGCGTTAAAATTACCTATAATGAGAATAAAATAAACTCTTAGTTTATACATTTGGTTCTAGGGACCCGAGAGAAAAAACAAATAAGTTGTTAAGTTTACTCTTTGTAATTCTCGTGATCCTGAAATAAGTACTGAAATTGAAGCTTTGTTTTGCGTTGTCATTTCTAGTTCTCCATTTCAAGTATCATCTAATAAACCAGAAAAGATGCTTAGTAAGAAAAATATACAGTTTTAAAATGCTCGGAATCTTTCGGAAGCGAATTTTCTCTCATAATTCGAGCACAAAATTTTTGGGAAATTTATTCAGGCAAAAGGAAAAATTTATCTAAAGCGTTATTTCTAATTGATACAAATTTTGGTGCACAGTCGAATGTCACCAATAGATTTAAATTGCGACAAGAATGTTTCTGTTTTTAAAATGGAGCTGCTCAGCTTTAATTGAAAATTTTAAAATGTTTTGGGAATTAGATTCGTTTTGAATAATAGATAGGAAAAATATCTCTAATTGCGGCAAAGATTTAATTACGTGCTTTGAAAACTACTTAAAAGTGGAAAATGGGAGAAATGAAACTAAGCTCTTTTGGGATAAAAATCGATTCTAATAACATAATAATTTGAAGATAACTAAGAGTATATTTGAAAATTTATGAAAATGAAAGAAAATAATTGACTTCTGAATGAATATAGGAATATTATTGCCAATTAAGTTTTTGAATATTGTTGAGGAATGCTGTTCGAAAAATGGAGATAACACATACTATATGTCTCATACCGAAGTTCTAAGAATCGACAGAAAAGAAAGAAGAAAGGTTTTTTACGCTTTTTCGAAAGGTAAAAGTTGTAAATCTTCAAATGATTGTCTTACTCCTGGTCCGTCTTTGAGTCCTAGAATCCCTGATGCGCTATTGAGATTTCGCGAATTCGAGTAGGCATTTGTAGTGATATACAAGGAGCATTTTTAACAATTGGAATAGCTATGGAGGATAGATATTATTTGAGATTTTTCTGGTTTCCAGATGACCAGAATTCGAAGTCTCCTAAAACTCTGAGAATGGCACGCGCGCCATTCGGTGTAACATTTAGTCCATTTATGCTTGTTCCAACCATTAAATACTATATTCGAAAATATACACAAAAACAATGCAAAACTTATGAAATGCTTAATCCATCACTCAATGTATAGATTATTTGTTTTACAGAGTGAATACGGTAAATGAAGCTTTAGACCTTTCCATTACTGCCGTAGAAATTTTTAAAGAGGCGAACATGAATTTAAGAAAATTTAAAACTAATTCCGAAGAATTGAGAAAATTGTGGTGCGAAAGAGGTATGGAAGATATTGAAAAATTTAGCATGCGCCCTTTATATGTTTAAGGAATCATATGGAACATTAACGATGATACGTTGTAGTGAGACTCGCCACCGCCAGTTTGAAGGGTACGAAGCGTAGCGTTCTTCAGACGGCTGCCAAGATCTGTAACCCAGTTGGATTTCTTTCTCCATTTATTGTAATCATTAAATACCTATTACAAGAAATATGGGAATATCGTTTAAGATAGAATGATGAACTGCCAACTGAATTAAAGAATAAATTGAGCTCACAAATTTATTCTTTGAAATATTAGACATTCGAAAGGAAATATTTCTCCTTTCCTTTGAATCAAGCGTAGGAATTAGAACTACTCATCTTTTCAGATGCTAGTCCAAGAGCATTTGGAGCAGTGAGCTACTTTCGCCATGTAACAACCAATTGATGTGTGCCCACGAGTTTTATAACAGTCAAAACGCGCGTAGCACCACTTAAAGAAATTAACTCTCCCTAGATTGGAATTAATGGGAGCTGCGATTGCTGCTAGAATTTTGAGATATTTAATAGAAAATTTCAATTTTCCCATTTCTAAGGTGTTTTTGTGGAGTGATTCTTTAATCTCTCTCCAATGGATCAAAGGAGCAGCTCCTAAATGGAAACTTTTTGTTTCCAATTGTGTGATGGAAATCCAGTCAAGCACCGATCCCGCGGTGGGAGAGATAATCCTGCTGATTTCATATCTCCCGGAGCAAGTGAGGAGAAGTTTATGAATGGGGCGATTTGAACTCACGGTCCAAAGAGGCGTCAGGGAAAAGAAAATTTGGCCGAAAGACCCTGGTTTCAACAATTTCTCTGTTGAATCATGCGAGAGAAAAATTAACCAAAACGAAATCTTAACATTTATGAGTGAAGCTCACACGAAATCCATGCCTTTACTTGATATCAACAAATACTGTTTGAATAAATTACTTCGAGTTACAAGTTGGGTACTTAGCTTCGCACCCAATGTTATAAATAATATTAAAAGATAGGACGAAATAAGTGCAAAACAACTTGATGTTGCCGAAAAATACTGGATAAAATCAATACAAGAAGTTTTTGTCGAAGAAATTGTCAAAGAATTGGTCATTCGGAGAGGGGGGGGTTAAAACTTTATTTATCCCCCTTGAAGTCCAAATTTTTCCGCCGGGGGCTCTGTATCCCCCTCTGGGATTGTTGATATTGGGGAGTCTGGTTGTGTACGGTGTGATGTCTGGTTGCGTTTTTCTGTTCCTTATGCGCTTCCTATATAAATTTGCTAGCCGTGTCTGAAATAAAATGTGAAAAATCCACTAGTTTTCACCAGTTCCTTTCTGTCAGGTAAGAGTTTTGAATAATTCTATTGGCCAATTGAATGAAACGTGCATTTGAATGGAAGTCTAATCATCAAGATTTTTGAATTATGCTTAGTTAGAAATCTATTCAAGCATAACTGTCACAAAATCATACGAAATATCTTCAAAAAGAATGAATAAGTTCGTATTTCCCAAAAGATTGCACCTAAAATTAAGCTTATAACTGCAAAGTTTCACAAAAGATCTGGACAATTGTATGAAAATATATTGGCTTATGTGGACGTTCAGAGTAAAAAGATAAAAATATTTAATTTTTATACATCCTCTATAAGGAAAAAGGGTCAATTATTAGGTGGTGGGGAGAGGATATATCAGCTCAGGGATCGTCCTCGTTATCTGACCGTGGTTCAAAATTACGATGTTCGTTTCAAAATAACCTTAGGGTTGCTTTACAACGGGACGTACATATAACAAAACGAAACGTATAATCATAGTAATTTAATATCGGCAAAGACTTTGACAAAAACAGTATGAGAGTAAAAAACAACAACAACAAAAAATGCAGAACTTCAACAGATTGCTAAAGATAGATTTCAACAATCTGATCTAAAAAGAATTATTGATGATTTCAACAGGAAGCATTAATGAGTTTTCCTTGCTTTCGATTTAACCATTTGATATTGATTTTTCAATATTTTCATAGAATCATAACATTTTAAGCATTTTTAGCGTTTTTATTTCCTCGTCCTGACTTGTTTAATTTTTACCAATTAAACCTTCGTACTTTGTTTCTTCTTTACTCTAGTTTACTTCTCATCTTTTTCTTTCGGTTAGATGTCTAAATTTGTAAACTTTGTAGCTTTGATTTGTATGTTCTTTTTGTATTTGTAAATATAATTAAAAATTTTGAAACTAGAATTCACATTTCTGCATTTTTTGATGAAATAATATGGATGAAAAAAACTATTCAAATGTCTGTACGCCTTGAAAGATAAGTAAAATCTCAAATAGAATAATGTGCATTAACTGTATAGAAATTTTTTTAGTTTTTCTCATTCTCTTGAGGGGAAATAGTCTGATATAACAACGCTACATGTAGAGAAAAAGAAAATTATATTTAAAAATGCATCAATACATACTTGTTTTTTATAATCCAAAACTACGGTTACTGGAACAGTATGTTCTCCATTCTTATACCTTACGACGAATGTCTGAAATAAAAGAAGATAACACTGTATTTTTTGAAAATTAGTAGTTTTTACTGTGAAAAAGAAAATAAATGTATGCAAATTTCGGAGAGGTGAGTAAAAGGATTTAGATAAGAAATAGACAACTCAAATCACATAGAATTCATGTTCGAGAAAGCAGCCTAATAAGTAGACTAATCTATCCCATGTTATCTCATGAACATGATAAGTCGTAAAACTTTGCTTTGATTTGAAATGTCGAGTAAGATGTTATTGGGAAGGCGTAAATCTCGATAAAGTTCGTAGATTGGCGGAATGATAAAATTGTGGACAAATGAAGTTTCCAGTTTTCTCCACAAACTATTACTAGCCATTAAAGCTTTAAAATCGCAATATACAAACTATTGAAAATAAAAGAGAACGGGTAAAAGATAATACAAATTTTTTAAAAAATTACTGCAACATCACAACGAACGATTTTTAAACTAAAAGGCTTCGAGATATAGACAATGGGTATAAAAATAGAGAGCTAAAGGGATTAAAGGGGGGGGGGGGAGGATTTTTTCCTCCTCTATCCATGAAATTGGAACGATTTTCCTCTCCTTTTCCCTGCTTATAACACGTTAATCAATGCTGGAAATTCAATAGAAACTTGAAACCAAATAGAATTCTTGATGCAGTAGATGTTGTATTCGAAGTGAAAGAGAAATGAAACGGAGGCGACCCACGGGGGAGAGGGGCTGGAGCCAAGGAAGGCAATGTCTCCCCTTTTGATTACCACATTCCCTCCCCTCCTCCCTCCGTTGGGAAGAAATGATCTCAAAACTAATTTTTGTTAAAATTAAATTTAAAGTAAATTTAAATAATTAGTAATTTAATAATTAATTACTAATTATAATTTATTTAGTAATTAATTAATAATTGATAATTTATTTAGTAATTAATAATTTTAAATTTAAATTTAAATACATATTAATTATTTTGAAGTTAAATATGCAAATAATACATAACAGCCAGGAGAATGGCAGCGTTTGGCAAATGTATCGATAGGAGTCAAATTAATAAAACGACACACTTGGTCGATAATTTTCGATCGGCGTATTATAAGCTCATTGAGATGAATATCCTTGGCGTTAAGTCATCATATTTTCAGACATCTGATGCAAAGCCCATCAATTCACTTAAAATTTGAGATACATTTGGCTGAAGAGCCAACAAGGTATCAAGTAAATAAAATAAAGCAATTTTTGTCGATTGTTCTTTTTTCTTTGGTTGAGATATTATCGTGATATATGAAAAACTGAATTTTTATTTTAATCGATCGGTTCGATCACGTGTCAGTGGAATTATGTTTCATTATTTACTCCTCTTACTTCACTGTGATAATTCTCTGATTAAAGTAAACTTATCAAAATGTGAGAAACCCTCAATGACGCTCCTTTGCGATAGGAGAGGAGCTGTTTTTCTCTATCCATATTGCCTGAATGCAGTATAAATTACAGTAATAAATAATTTGCATCATTATAAGTTAAGTTTATTTAACAGTAAAATGTTTGATTTTTAAAATCTAATTTATTAAGCTACAATTGTTTCAGTAATGAAATGTTATTGATAATAAAAAAAAATAGCTGTGATCTTATAGCTGTTTAGCTACACTAAAAGATATTATCCAAGTATGCATCAAATTCATTAAATAAATTAATTTGTAAAATTTTTCAAATTCTATTCATAGTATTACAAATATGCAAACGAAGAATATATTTTTTTCTTCAATTTATTTTCAATATCTCATAATGGAAAATACTGTATAGTACCAAGAGCTTCTAAATTTTCACCCGACTTGGAATAATAGTGTCAATAAAA
Organism: Argiope argentata; assembly: GCA_026289955.1. NCBI lineage: Eukaryota > Metazoa > Arthropoda > Arachnida > Araneae > Araneidae > Argiope > Argiope argentata. Next base: position 1,715,447 of record JAOUZG010028934.1, on the reverse strand, counting down.
CAATAATTAACATATTAATTGAATATTCATATGTAATCTATTTTAAAAAATCATTTCATGTATTTGATTATTTTTTCAGTATATCAACTTAATAGTTCCGAGGGAAAAAATACTTAACAATAAAAACGCATGCTTAAAATAAAAATAGGGAGTTCAAATTTGTTTTAATTATTTTTGAATAAAATGCATTGGCTTTTAAGTTTAAATATATAAATATAAATAACTACACTAGGAATCTAATGCCTAATCATTTCCACGTGCGCATTTTTCGTACCTTACTAACCATTACACAAAAAATAAATTTGTAATACTAACATAATATTTTCTCCAGCCTTCTTAGAAAACAAAAATATCATCCTATTTTTTTTTTCATATTCTTTATGACCGAAAACAAATACATCTTGATTCCATCACGCGAGTTTATTCGCTTCAAGTTCTGAATTCCAGATCGTTATTGCAAAATTATATTAAAATTCTTTTAAGTTAGTGATTGCATTAAAAAAAACAATATCGGATCTTTTTGTAAATTATTTTGTATTTCTAAAAAGTTTCTTTTATAAAATTATTTGTTTAATTTCTGCTTTAATTTTATGTAGCCGCTGTTGTAAAAACTTCCGTTCATTCATTTAACAAGATCTATCATCCGCTTTCAATCGACAAAAAGTTAAATACGATTTGTGTGTGTGTGTGTGTGTGTGTGTGTGTGTGTGTGTGTGTGTGTGTGTGTGTGTGATGAATGAATTGACACTAACTACGCTAAGACGTACTGGTGTGTACTATCCCAAATTAGCATCCAAACTACCAAGTCGCATGGTCTCGGTCTTAGAAGTGGCAGCAAAGAAAAGGAAGAATCCACGGAGAATTAATTTATTAAAAGTTTGCTCACTGACGGCAATGAGTTTTAATATTCTTCAGGTAACACTGTTAAATATTTTTTCCCCTTCGATATTGGAATAGGTTTATAAGCATAAACATACGATATTTTTTTCGCGTTTACTCTTACAACAAGGGAATGAATTAGTTTGCATTAATAATTGTTTTCATGTAATTATATATTGTAGCAACCCAGTTCACTTTCAAGGGTAAAAAGGTAAACGAGTAAATTACTCCTCAATTTTTCTATTTAGATCGTTCCTTTTATTATTTTGCATATGACATCATTATTAAATATTAGACATTTATAAATTATTGTAGCCCTTTTCTATTGATTTACATTCGTTATAACTGAATTTTTTATAAGTATTAAAAAAGATCCAAGTAAATAAGAATTTGATTAAATTCGAACCCTAGTAGGAAAACTAAACTTACTTATTTACTAACGTCCGATTAAATGTTTCCATGACAATCTGATAACAAATTGAGGTTTTTGATTGTTACAACCTGTGTTCCCATATTTAAATTAATATTTGAAGTCCAACCCGTAAAAAGCGTTTGTGACGTGTGTGAGCTAGAAATCAGACTTCTGTTCTCGGGTGCTCAGGGGTTCTTACCCTCAGAAGCTACTGCATCCCTCCTTTAATTATAAAGCGGAACGCGAGAACGACATTAACGAATGAAAAATAACCATATACTTTCTGGAAATAGATCTCAGAGCATTTAAATCAGAAAAGTTTCATAAAAAATAGATTCAAATATTGACACTCTTTAGCATTAAAAAAAAATTCAAAGCAGGGTGTTTTTGTTTGTTTTTACGCAAAATTTTAGAAAATGATTAAAAATGAGAAAAAGGGGTTCTTTATGCGAATAAAAAAGAAAAACAGGAGGATGAAGAATACTATTAAGTAATTAATACTTAATTGAATTAATTAAATATCAAATTAACTATTAGGAGCTTTTTTGAACTAGAGAAACTGTGCTTGCCCCATCCCTATTGGTAAATTTCTGAAGTGACCGGTGTGTCAAGGGTTGCCAGGGACAAAATATGGCGCACTTTTTGTTACGTTATGAAATCTATACTGAGAACAAAACAAAAAAATCTTCCCGAGTGTCTCATAACGATCGGGGGAGGAGCAAAAATCCATTCTTTTTTCGGTACCAATGCTCGAGACAATCCAAATGAAGCGAAGCCGGCCGACGCTATGTCCGTTTGAGAGGGGAAAAAGATGCGCACTTCGCGAGTTGTTCAACGAGTGGGGGGGGGGGAAGAAGCAGAATCGATTCAGAAGCGAGAGGGAGAAAGCGAAACGCGCTCTCTCGCCTATCATTCATTCATTAGCCGAAGAAACAAGAGCGAGGCCCCGGGTCAAGTGTCTCTCGCCCGGAAGAGTATCCTCGCCCACTTCAGCGGACGGTTTTTTTTTTTTTTTTTTTTTTTTGAAAAATTCACGTTTTAGTCAGCGCGCTCTGACTCACTAAATGATTTCTTCCTATGCATCTTCATTTCATAAATCAACAGAAGGACTGTGTTTTTATTCTGTGACATGTCACTTCCCCGTCCAACTTCAGTTTAAAGATTCCCTACTGAACATTGCAGATATTTTGAAAAAAGAATAAAATTGAAGAAATTCAACTTAAGAATTTAAAATTTAATTGAATTTGATGAGAGCCAAAACCTTTAAATGCAGCATAAATGTTCAATAAATTTCATTCTTAGCCCTATACATAGATAGATGGTACGTCATGAGCAGTGTTTATTACGTTATGAAAAAATACTTTCTGACTGATATTAAATATTTAGAATTTTTTTGGGGAGAGGGTGATTAAATTTTTTTTCATAATCATGCTATTTGAACGTTTGAAATAAGTTGTTAAATCTGGATATAGTAAGTCAGTAAATTTAAATTCCGTCCCACGTTATCCGATGCAAGACGAAACCATAAAATAATGCTAGGAAGCTAGTATTTTCTTTGACATATTCGGTTCTTGGTAATATTTTTATTATTCACCGTTTTCTCCATTTAATTTTTTAAAACATTTTTCATACATGCTTACTTATGTAACAGAAATGAGAACGAAATTGGACACTGCG